>JBBPUA010000014.1:0-64001 GCA_038094355.1 Afroboletus lepidellus | reverse complement strand
ACAGCAGCTTGCACAGCAGCCCCATAAGCCACGGCCTCATCAGGGTTGATCGACTTGTTCAGCTGGCGACCACCGAAATACTCGGAGACGAGGGACTGAATTTTTGGGATACGAGTTGAACCACCGACAAGTACAATATCGTCAACCTTTTCGCGTGAAATCTTCGAGTCTTTGAGAACCTTTTCAACGGGTTCAAGGGTGGATTTAAACAGAGCAGCGTTAATTTCTTCGAAGCGAGCACGGGTAATGTTCGCGGAGAAGTCTTCACCCTTTCAGATCATCATGAAACGGAAGGGATAATGCGAGTAAGGTAGTAACAAACCTGATACAGAGAGTCGACTTCAACAGTTGTTTGAGCAACACTTGAGAGGGTGCGTTTGGCACGTTCACAAGCACTTCTCAGGCGCCGGAGAGCACGGGGATCCTCGGATATATCGTGCTTAGTCTTGCGCTTGAACTCGTTTTTGAAGTGTTCCAGGAGTGCATTGTCGAAGTCTTCACCACCCAAGTGGGTGTCACCAGCGGTAGCCTTGACAGCAAAAACACCACCACTGATGTTGAGAAGAGAAACATCGAAGGTTCCACCGCCAAGATCGAAAATCAATACATTCTTTTCGGCTTTCGATTGGCGATCAAGACCATAAGCAATAGCCGCCGCGGTAGGCTCGTTGATGATACGAAGAACGTCAAGGCCAGCGATAGCACCAGCATCCTTGGTAGCCAATCGTTGGGAATCGTTGAAGTAGGCGGGCACACTGTTGAGGAGATAGCTGTTGGGAGAATGCACGACAAGATAAAATAATACTCACGTAACAACGGCCTTCTTAACCGTCTTGCCAAGTTTTGCCTCTGAGATCTCCTTCATTTTGGTCAGGACCATTGACGAAATCTCCTGGGGCGTAAAAGTCTTTTCGTCTCCGAGGTAGTTGACCTTGATCAAAGGGGAACCCTCCTTCTCAACAACCTCGAACGGCCAGTGGGTCATATCCTAGAAATCAACAGATGTGTATGCTACCCACAAAGCGCGGTGAACTCAATTACCTTTTTGACGTCAGGATCGCTGGAGAGAAGGATCAGACCATGAACAGCTTTTTTCAGCTTGAACGACATACTCGTAACGACGGCCAATCAAACGCTTGGCATCGAAAACCGTGTTGCGAGGATTCATAGCAGCCTGATTCTTGGCGGCATCGCCTATGAGACGCTCCTCGGATGAAAAGGCGACATATGACGGTGTAGTCCTGTTCCCCTCTATAATGAAGATTCGTAACATGGCTAGCGCACAGACGCTGATGCTCACGGTCATTGGCAATGATTTCGACCCGATCATTTTGCCAGACACCGACACATCTAAGATATGAGATATGATTGCTGGAGAGGATTATGGGAGAGACAATGCATACGAGTAGGTCGTGCCGAGATCGATACCAATAGCGCCGTCGAAAGCGTCGTCTTCCATTTTTTTAGGTTTTTAATTTTAGAGGGAGGGATTGTCGTGGTGGGAGGTAGAGTGAAGGCTTTCAACGAAAAAAAATATATCGATAGCGCTGAGGTAAGCTTATGTGGTAGAAAATAGCACTGCCACCGTCCGTATTTTCTTTCATGGCGTTGAGGCCGTCGCTCAGCGCGACGAAATGTCTGCCGAGGCTCATCAGGACGATGTACACTGCACCTGGAAGTGAGATGACGCTGCAGTCTCAGGATGACTGGCGACTCATGCAAGAGAACCGAGCTCGCTTCAAACTTCTCTGTATGTGCATCTTTTCTGCTGTTGTATGCAAATCTTAGCCATTGCTACAGTCGACTTGTTCCGCGAGCATGGCTCCACACAGACTCGCGAAAACACCTACCAACCTCATCATGCATATACCCGTGCAGTTGGTCCTTCACATGCCACTGTATCCGCACTTATTGCTGCTGGCGCGCATCTCGGTCACACAAAATCGCTCATGAACCCCAACTTTTTACCATATGCCTTTGGCGTCCGTGCCGGACTTACCATCATTGACCTAGATCAAACTGTCCCACTTTTGCGACGAGCAGCTAGCGTTGTAAGAGCAATCGCTCAACGTGGAGGTTCCATACTTTTCGTCGGCACCCGTCCGGACCTTCGAGATATTGTCCGTAACGCGGCGAGCGGGCTGGGAGAACAGGGATACCACATCGGGGAACGATGGCTGCCTGGGATCCTCACGAATAAAAGGCAACTATTCCCATCTGGGAGTGAAAAGTACCTCATCACCCCCGACCTTGTCATCTTCCTTAACCCAATGGCCAACATGAACGCGATACGCGAATGCGCCATACAACATATTCCGACAGTTGGCATCGTGGACTCTAACGTCGATCCTCGTATCGTCATGTACCCCATTCCGGCCAATGACGAAAGCACACGAACGGCCCAGTTGGTATCTGGAGTTCTTAGCATCGCTGGGAGAGAAGGTACTCTGGCACGGCATGGGGAAGAGAAGGAGTCCGAGCGTCAATGGGACCGGATGATGATTTTGGAAAAGCTCTCGAGTCCAGAGGTATAACTATGGTCCTGTATCGTTCATATCGTGGCTATCTAAGCTTGACCTGCCCTGCTTGCACATCGGACCAATACTCTGAGCTTCTCTTTAGCATGCGATCGAGAGTAGACATTGTCGACTTACGTTCTGCTCCAGCTAAGGCCCTAACATTTCCACCTAGCTTATTAATAGTTTCGATATACTCATCTTCCTCCACGCTATCGAACACGATGCCACCCCCGGCTTGGAGGTATGCAACGCCATTCTTAAATGTCATTGTCCGAATAGCAATGCAGGTGTCCATGGCATCGTCTGCAAAATCAAATCGGCCCACGGCCCCAGCATAGATACCACGTTTTTCTTGTTCCAAGCTAGATATTAACTCGATCGCCTTGATTTTGGGTGCACCCGACACAGTACCTGCTGGAAAGATGGAGCGAAAGGCGTCGAATCTATGGCGAGCCAGAAACCCCGTCAGCATGCTCTCCAGTACATGCTATTCATTCACCTCGTTAGGCCGTCTCGCAGTAATCCTGACACTTGCGAGGTCAGATGAATGACGTGGCTGAATTTTTGAACCTGCATAAGATGGTCGACCTTGACGGTCTCCGGCCTGCACACACGATTCACATCGTTTCGTGCAAGATCGACAAGCATGATATGCTCTGCTTTGTCTTTCTCCGAGGCACTCAGTTGCTCTGCCAGTAACCTATCCTCTATGATACTATGGATTCAAATGGGAACAAAAGAGTGTTAGAAACTGACCATCCGGCGTTTTGCCTCTTTTCGTGGTACCTGCTATAGCGTGATTGTACACCTTGTTGGCCTCCACTTTACAAAGGGTCTCTGGGCTGGCACCGACTATCTGCAGGTCACCGCAGTCCAGGTAAAACATATACGGACTCGGGTTCACCTGGCGGAGATGGCGGTATGCGTTGAAAGGATGAAGATCTGTGGGACGTGCAAGCCTTTGCGACGGGACTGCCTGGATAATGTCGCCTGCGATAATGTGTTCTTTCAGTCGCGTTACAAAGCCTTCGTAACCATCCTTGCCGACGTTCGAGACAGCCTCATTCCCAAGTCGAATTGGTGCTTGAGGGAGTTCTGGGACGGTGGAAGAGAGTAAACCTTTGGCGAGTCGACGCACTTTGGACTGTGCAGTCTGGTACACGAAAGAGAGATTCGCTGTCCCTGCATCCTTTGGGTAGAAAACATGCGAGACGACCTTGATCGTTTGGTAAAGATGGTCAAATATAAGCAGTGTGTCTGCTACCATGAAGACAGATTCCGGGATCCCGAGAGGATCATGCAGTCCGCGGGCTGTTCTTGGCTCAAAATATTGGATGCAATCGTACGAAACATAACCTATAGCACCTCCACTGAAGGTCGAGATTTCAGGGATTTTGATGTACTGGTATGCCGAAAGTTCCTTCTGAAGGGCTACCATTGGATCCCCAGCAATCTCTTCATTTTGACCAGTCTTAATGACCTTGATTGGATCTGAAGAGGGCGATGATCGGATTTGCCAGCGGTACGATAATGATGCGACGAACCTGCGCCAACGAAACTGTATCTAGCAATGTTCTCTCCAGCGATCACAGATTCAAGCAGAAAACTATATTTTGAATCTTTGGCAATACGGAGATATGCCATGCATGGCGTGATGAGATCTGCAGGAAGCTGGATGAAGATCGGTATGCAATTTCCTCGTTTCTCCCGAATGATGAGTTGCTCCACTGTCGCGAGGGGCGGGTATGCGTTCAACTTCTGGATGAAAGCAATATGAATGAAAGGATATCCATGTGGTGCCCACGACAACTCACCTGCGGATCCATCGACGTCGTATTCGGGTAACGAAGGGAGCACAGTCTGCGTGCCGCTTATTATGTGGGAGACAAATAGTATACATCACTCCGAGGATCTCAGCCATCTAAGCTTGCCAAGGGGACGGTGCTCGTGAAACCCGAGTCAGACGGTGCATGCACAGCAAGCGTGGTGAATTGCCCGATATCGCTGCCCATCGCATCATAATCGCCGTAGCTCCGCCAACTAGACATTGCCCGAAGGTCAGTTCTTGATCTGACCCGAGTGTTCTTGTGCTTACAGACCACTCCCCTCGCAGATGATCACCCCGAAGTTCTCGTGTGACCAAACCGATGACACTGTCGTCGTGTCGCTGTACTGCCCCTCAGTCCGAGTAAGCTATCAATTGCGTCATCATGGTTTTACCTGACCACGTCTTGTACCGAGGCGTCTGACGTCGAGATACACGTCGATGATACTCTGTTGACCGTCCACATCAACCCTTATTTTCTTCGCTTGCACTTTCCTCATGCAGTGGTCGAAGACGACAATTCGACGGCACTTTATGACCCGGCTACCGGGTACTTGACCATCACCTTGAGTAAGGCTGTCAAAGGACAGACATTTGCGGACTTAGATCTACTGGCCAAACTGCTGGCACCTCGATCGTCACAGCCTCCGCCCGCCCCATCAATTGAGGTTCTCCAGTCCTTTCCGAGTGAAGACGGCATTGGCGACCTGTCTTGGCGAGCAACAAGGTTGACGCTTGAGGATAAAGACGAATTTCTGAAAGGTGGCAAGAACCAACTAATGGCTTCGCGCCAACTAACTATTCTTATTTAGCCGCAGAAAATGGCTGGCAGGTACCTCAAGCAGTTCCAGAGGCAGAAGCTGGACTGCATTCATCCAAGAGACATTATGGCTTTCTGGACAAGTATACTGGCTATTTTATGCATGTCGCCCACACTGAGAACGAAGTCGATGAGTTGGGCCAAAATGCAGAAAAATGCAATCTTGATGACCGACGTGATCTCCGAATTACACATGAGAATGTGAAATGGGACGAAGAACATTACATGTTTGTCGATTCATATGTTTGAACGTGAAAAAACTCCTACGGTTACATAGGGCGGATTACGCTGACGACGAATATATTCAAGAGCTCATTGCTTGGGAAGACCCCGCGAACAGCCCGGAAGTCATGTACACGGAACAAGAGAAAATGGAAATGCTGCGTCTTCCGCGCAAGCAATGTAGGTCATCCTTTCGTGACGCCGAAAACGTGAACGAAGACTTCACAGACATCATGGATGCGTTCCAAGAACGAAACCTCTATTTGACCTTAATCACTCTCCTCTTTGCATATGCGTACGATAAACGAACTACGTTCCACGACCCGACACCGGAGAGCGCCTGGACAATTTGTTCGTTGGTGCCAGCATTCTCTGCGCTCGACCCACCTCCATATACATCCGAGGTGTCGGACATCACCGGGACCTCTCAACTTCTATTCACTGATGCAGAACTGATATCCACCTTGGCAACTTCATATAGGCGTAGCCTTGCCTTTCCCTTGTACCGCTCGTTTCAGCTGTCGGAGGCGTGCAGAAGAGATGTCGCTTCTTACATGGCACAAGGTAAAAGAATTACAACGAAATGCTTACTAGAGACGAAACGAATATTGGATCGCCACGGGGTTTATTATGTTTACAGCCGAATCTGGCTGGATGATTTTTGCGTATGGATTCAGACTTGCGCCAGGTAAGCGTGGCCCAGTTCCAGAGCGCCCAGCTTAAATGGGGTTTCCAGAGATGATGTACTCCAAGATCTGGCTCACAACCTCGTTGCGCTGTCGTTGCCAAAACATACGATTGGATGGGATCTCGAGCAACTTGAAGAGGGGACACGGGTCGCATCCTGTAGAACTAGCGACAGCGATGACGAATCGACAGAGTGACATTGGGGCGTCTGGAAGAAACATTGATGCGAAATGAAATATTGCATCTACTGCGCTGTTCGCTTCGGAACCACTGGGAGTGATATATATCGCGCCGCCCATTGGCACCGAATGCGAACTCGTCGGACTTGATAGCATTACTCCTGCATGCAGCTTTGGGCCACTTCCGTTGCTTCCCGCGTCTCTATTGTTTACTACAGTCGGGCCGGAGGGTCTAGACGTCCATGGGTCATTGGGTACGTATCCCTTGTGCAGGTGTACGCACTTTCGAAAACGCACATGTTACGCGACTGGCCCTACAGTACTGGCATCTTGCTCCCATCAAGAAGCTTTCCACCGTCAATAGTGAATTGTAGCGCGCGGGGCATCGTGCAACGCCTAAAGCCGTTCTTCTGGACTGCGCAACTTCCCGGTTTCTCCGCCGACATTGATGAGATCTCGCATGTTCCCACTTCGGGTCGAAGGCAGTGTGCTACTACGCACGCCACTAAATCGGTACTAGAACACACTGGGATTAACTAACTCGTAGATCTGTGGACCATTTATCTCCAAATGGTGTTCTGCAAGTTACGTGTGAGAATGCACGCGATCCTTATCAACTGAAAAGAGAAGGCCGCGCTGATTTAAGTCTCGGTTGCGATGTAGTAACCTCATGTCCACCTGCCAATCTTATACCTAATCAATGTCACGTTATGCTGAGAACTCTAGATGCATAACAAACACCTTATCCTCAGTCCTCTACCGTTCTGATATGCTCATCTGCTGGGAGGACATCGAAACCACTCTGCCCAAGATCCGCGGGTAGAGTGGCAGATTCATCTAGAGCCGAATTAGCGAGCAGTGCTCCAGTTTCATCTGCGAAAGTTGACGCAATGGTGGGGGGTGGGCGGAGAAACGAGGGCGGTCGAACCAAGTTATTAAACAAGAACTACATATTTCTGGTGAGCAACTGTATGGCGACGACGGATTACGAACGCACCGTTCCATAACTGCTCAGAAAGACATGAGTGCACCAGAATTCAGTGGGTAATAAACCACTTACACCAGTAGAGTGAAGCCGAGCACTTGCAAGAGTGATATGGGAAACAGGAGCTGCTCCCACCCTAGCACCAGACTGACCAACCAGATAGAGAGAGTTCTGCAGGTATCAGTTAAGCTCCTGGCTGTAGCGTTCACATGTCTAGTGACACTCAAGCCAAAGTAATTGTACAAGGAGATGCTGAAAGCAATTGCAATCCCCGACCAAAGGACACTCGGAGTATTGATCATCTGATGCCAACCTCTTGGTAGGTCGAAAAACGGAGAACGGGAAGACATGGATTCCTGTGCCATCAAAGGCATGAGCAACAGGATTGTGAGTGCACCAAATAAGCCCTCAAATCCGACTGCAACCAGAGGGGAAACACTCCAGCGTGTCATGATCTTCTCCTCGACCACGAACTGCACGGCCATGCTACAGGAGGGCGTACTAAGTAAATAAATGAAGCTGAAATGGCAAATATATCTTACAAGACTTGAGCGAATAAGATGAGAAACACGCCTGCCAGACAATTACTGCGAATGAAACATACAAAAAGGAAGCCAATCATACCAACAAGGGCCTTAGCCCCATCAACTTGATCAGTAGGACCCGGTGCAGTGCTGGCGGGGTGATTGATCACCAGATTCACTGCATCCTTGACGGTGTCTTTGACGAGAGAACCACAGTAGCCCACGAGAGAAACGCCGGCGATGACAGTTAGGAGGGAAATCCATCTAAGGCGAATTAGGATAGGCGGCGAGAAAAAGGTGAGAGACGAACTGATAGAACCATAGGCGGCGATGGAGAAAGATTACACTGAGAATACCAACAAAGAGGACAAGAGCGCCACGTGTCATCTGATAGATGGAAACGGGGGTGTATAAAAGGCCGACGTTCATAAGCTGTAAATATTCCCACGAGAAGGTAAGTCACGGCATCAGCGTCGACCAACTTCGACTGATGACAATGGAAGGAGAACGGAGAGAAAAGGAGTCACGAACCGTGGTCCCAGTAAGGTCACAAGCGGCGGGGAACCATAAGAGGAGCAATTTCCAACCTCGTAGCTCTTGAGAATGTGAGGCGTGCTTAACTTGGAGCTGTTCGTTCTGGTCTGATTCCGAAGGCAGGAAGACGGGGGGAGGGTTGCGCCTCGTGCGCAACCACGTGTAGAGGACGGGAAGGAAGCCTGAGATAAAAGCGAAGCGCGTGAGCGGGAATCAGACGAGGCATACAAAACTGACAAAGCATTTCGCCCACTAAGAAGAGAGTTTAACGAGACGGTGCAGATGAAAAAGGGAAGGACGGACGGAACATTTGGAGCGTCTGCCAAACGGGCTGTTCGTAGAGAATGTGGTTCCGAGGGTCTGGATCACCACAGTTCTCAACACATTGCATGTCCTGACAAAGAAATGAAGCCCTGCAGTGGTTGAGGTTCGGTTCCAGCTGACCTGCCACTTGCTCCAGAGGGAATTGCTTGAGCCCTGTTCCATGAGATGAGTCATAAGCAGAAAAACAAGCCAGATGACACCTACAGTAATAATCATCCCCGCAAGGAGGACTGGAACGAACAGCGAGCGAGGCATGATGGTACGGCGACAAGGAGAAGTGTCACGCCAGCTGAATAACTTGGGCGCGTCACATGTGACTGGCCACGTGATGGCCGTGTCCTAAAGTGGATATCCGGGGAGAGGCAGATCTGAGATCTGGCGGGGGTCACTCGGGGTCACAGTGATCGTGCGGTGCTTCTCGTCGACTTCCATTTCGGGCGAGACCGTCGACGCGTTATTTATCTCGACTGCTTCTTTTCCCTCTCCCTCCGCCCGGCTCTGCCATCTCCTCGCGCAGGCCTCCCCTCGTCGCCCTCCCCGTCCCCAACGCACCTTCCCCGCCACCCGACACGACACAACCATGGTCAAGCTGTCACTCATCTCCCCAAAAGGCAATCAAGGCGTCCGCTACTTCCCCCACCAAGGCTACCTCGGTTTAACTCCACTCCGATTCGAAGGTCGTGCGTGCTATCCCCCTCGCCCTTCCTCCCCGTCCGCTCACGCTCAGCCTCCTAGTCGTACGCACACAGATCGAACAGGACGGCAAACCCGTCCTTGCGAAAGACATCACCATCGCAGTTCGCTGCTATGAGTCTCGTCACGGTCGCTTGGGCGCGACCCAAACAAACGTGCTCTACGAGCACTCAGTCACCCTTTGGCAGAAGCAGGACGCTCTGGAGTGGTCCGAGGTTGGCGATTCCGAATTCCCGTTTCGCTTTTCTGTCCCTTCGCACATCGCCGCACCTAGCACTGCACTCTACTTCCAAGAATATCGGATATTTTGGCGTATCGAGGCAGGCAAGTCCATCGTGTCACCATATTTGCATTCTCGTTATTGACAGCCAACAGTTCTGAATCACATACCCATCTCAGCTGTCGGCTGTCGTCAAATTAAGCACTTTGAACTGCCCCTTGTGCGCTACGATGCATCGGCCAGCCTCTCTCCCCCAACTCCATTGACACCTTCCTCTTCGTCGTCTATGACTTTGCTCAAGTCTAGATCCCGTGGACCCACCTTACGTTATCGTATACTCCTCCCACCTAATCCCATCGGGCCACTTGACATTGTCCCCATACAGCTCATCGTGCAGCCCATCGATCCATCCATATCCCTTCGGAGCGCATCCGCTTTCGTGGAGCGGAGAATACATTTCAGTGATTTTCGGGTCAATCCTCCCGACTCGTCTCCAGGAGTCCACCGATTTCCCCCACAAATTCCCCAAGCTCTCTCTGATCATGCCCAAGAAGATAATAGTTCATTGACATACCTTGGCTCTTCGTCACATGACTTGTTCCACCCTACTTCATCGTCTGTGTATTCCGGCGATTCCTCGCGACCACTGTTACAAAACCGTGAATACAGCACAGACGAATCTGTGTCGCTTCCCTCTGCCGGTCGCGGGGCTACCCATATATTAGCTCATGCTGAATCAGTGGGCCGCTTTTCCAGAGACTCTTCTGGGGCGTGGCAGCATAAACTCACGTTTTCCTGGCCGGATACCAAATCCAACAGTCGATGGGCGGTTGGGGAATCAGTCCAAACCGGCATGGCAAGTGTCAAATTCTTCCTCCGTGTCAAGGTCAAGGTTATTATTCTGTCCTTTTCCATCATCTGAACCATCCCTAGCTGATTGTCTCGTCGTTGGCAAATTCCGCGGAAACAGTAGAACTAGAAGACAAGGAGCTTACTATTGTATCCACGAACGACCCACAGAGGCAGCTCGCATGCTCCAAATACAGCGATTGGGCGAACACGACCTTGGGACGTTCGAAATCGAAGTCCCCTCGACGTTTCAAGAGGGACCGCCACACGGAACAGCTCCCATCTCCCCCTCGCAGTCCTCGTCAGCTCCTTGTTTCCGAGGAACCAGACATCGTATCTCCCCTCACGAGACCGTCTTGCCCTCCTGCACATAATCACAAATTTTCGACTGCTTCATCGCCTTTTCCAGGAGGAAACGGCATACTCAAGGTCTCGAGGCGACCGCATACGACAGCTGGACCTTGTGACCGACCTAGCAGACTGGATACACAATCGTATGAAAACTTTGAAAGCCAAAGCCATGGATTGACTGTCCCTCCACGACCGGAAACTGCGCATCCTACGCGTTTCCTGAAGACTCCCCAAAGCTCTGGTGGTTTCTTCCGCCAAAGATCAGTTGGGCCAACCCCTTCACCGAGCTCGCACTTGGCCGTCGAGAGTTCACAGCATGATTCGCATGGGAGTCTTCTATTCGAGACGGTAAACCCTGTGGACGTGCAAGCATGGGAGCAGGAACTCGCCCGCATAGAGTCGGCGAGTAGACGAAACAGCGTGGACATGCTAGGAATTTTGTCTCAACGAAAGAAAGTCAGCACGGAGTAATCCCCATACCGACGTACCTGCGTTCAGAGTTCCTGCCAGTCCGCTCTCCTCGCGCTAAATTATTCTTCGTCCATCATCTCCATTGGTACTAGATTGTTGTAAAAGGGACTTGCCTTGGACAACTTTTAGCACGCTCGTAATTTGCCAAATGAGTAGCACGCTGTGTCTACCTCACATAATGCAGTAATCAACCAGTGCACAGCACAAGCTTCCCAACTTACCACGTGGAGCGCAGCGATGAGTTTTCCGTGGTTCAGGTTGACGCTCGCGGCTGGTGGTCGTAAGTTTGTTTGACTGACTGCTGCTGCTTACGAGCACTAATTCTGCTACGTTCCGTATCAAATGGCAAGTAATGGGCATGGGATATCTCCTTATGCGGGGTTCGTTCACTTGTCTTCCATCAGCAACTATTGTTCTGAGCACACTGCCTTTTACGCAGCCACCGTGCCAACTCCAGAGCAAACATACGCCGTGCGTGACGCTCCTCTTGCATGTTGACCACATTGACACTGACTTTGATGCACAGGCTCTGGCTCCTGATCTCAGGCGGAAAGTAGATGCGAATCGAGCTGCCCGCGTGGCTCAAGAACGCGTCCTAAAACAGCAGATTGAGGCTCAGGCAAGTCATCCATCTTCCTCAGGTGGTTCGAGCGCAGTAACCTTGCGCTGCGTCCAGACGAGGGATCCAGAAACTGCAAGACCCATATGGACGGATCCACAGAAATGAGCGGCAGGAACTGCGTCTCAATCTTGGTCATTCATCGACGCGTTTTCTTCGTGTTGCACGTCTTTGACACTGTTCTGTCTCTCAACTGTCGAAAGAAACACCTTCTGTAGTCCCTTTTACTCTTGCAATACTACTTGTATGGCCTGCATCCTGCGCAGTTTTGGAGTCGCGAACGACTTTGTCCTAATGTCATGAACTGATGCACGAGTATGCTCAGTAAACAAGGGCCGAAAGCGGATGGGGAGGTAACATTAAATAGCGTTACTGTGCAAGAACAAATCGTAGGGCTACGCCAGGTGGGATAGTGATGAAGAGATATGAAAGTTGACAAGCCTCCGAACCAAGGGGGGCATTGGAATAGGCCGTCATGGGTAATTTCGGTGCCAACAGGAGTAGAAAAGACGATATAAACGAATTGGCTCTCGTAAATCTATGGATCGGATTAATCGTTGTAAGCTATCCATGCCTTCCGAGTATGATGTATGAACGTCTCTATATTAGAGTGCAAATTCAGCCATGTGAGTACGGATGACATGAGTGTAATCGTGGATCCAGCGATGAAGTCGAGCCAAGCTGATGTCAAGGATGTTCTGAAGTATCCGTGTCAGACAAGGTGGTACATGATGTCGTTATGGCTCCCGCAAAGTCCTCTGGCCGATGGGTTACGGACGTGTTGCGCGGAGAGTGGGACTGTTCATCGTTACTACAAGCATGGGCAGCATGCGCTCCACCATTACCAACGGCTGCTGGTACTTGTGTCACGAGCGCGGGTTGACCACTGAATCGTTCGGTACTGTGGAGAATGTCGTTCGAGTCGTCAACGGCAGTCCCATGTGGAGATGAAGACTCTGTTTGACCTGATACTGGCGTCGGTGTGCGACTGCGAGCTGAAGCAACATCCACTTGCGAGCCCCGCGTGAGGGAATAGGTCGCCTGAGAAGCAGGGACATCAAACTCGGTGCTTTGTGGAGTGGATTCGTGTACATTGGATGTTGCAGATGAATCCTCTGCAGCTGTGGCTTGACTTGTTGTGCCCTCACGGCGCGCTCTCTCTTCTTCTCTTCTTTGGTGTGCTTCGTGCTCAAGAAGAGATAGACGCATGGCCTCCATGACCATGAGCTAATGCGGAGTGAGTGTTCCGTAGACACGAAAGTGACGTGAATTCACCTCTTCCAAGTCCTGACCACCTAAGCCCATTTGTCCGAGGAGCTGGCTGAGATCGGTTTGACCATTTGCCCTCGGACCTCGGCGCCGTCGACTGCCGGTTGTACTAGTAGGCCCGCTTTCACCATCTTGGCCATCTGCACCCTCCGCGGAGGGAAGGGTATGCACACGACCGCTGGTAACGCCGACAGGGATGAGTCTATCTCCGACCTGCCTCATAATGATTCTCCTATTTGCGCGACGTGTCACTGCTGCCCGGACGGCAGCAAGTTTGGCTTCCCAGTCGGGACGGATGTGATCTTTGAAGAATTACGAGGCGGGATGAGATAGGTGAAGGAAAAGCGGGGGAGACCCACCGATTGTGACGACTTCAGGGCTATCATGGCCGAAGCTCTTTCGACGGCGTTTATGGGTGTTAGAGGGACCGGGCATGCCTTGCTGTGAGCGGAGCGGGTCAGCCCAAGGGGGAGGGGGCTGAAAAGAAAAAAAAGTCAAGTGAAGGAATAGAGAAACAGGGGAAAACTGACCATTCCGTCGTTACCGATGCCGGCACGCCACGGAGGAGGCGTATATACAATGCCAAAATTGTCCTGCACACAGTAGGGACACGCGGCTGGCTCTGAAACAAGGTGTGTTGCGGTAGGTTCGGTCCTCTTGATCTGCACGAAGCACTCCGTGCAAATTGCTTGATCGCAGCAACGAGAGTGGTTGATGTTGGGAGGATAATACTAGAGAAGGCGTTAGCGACGGAGGGGAAGGGGAGGGAGAAGGGAGGAGATAACGGACAAGGAAGCAAATTGGACATTCGACGGCCCCCCTGTAGAGGGCGGCCTCCGGGAAACGCGAGGGGTCTTTGAGGGAGGACGTGCGTTTCGGTGCCGGGGACGGTTTCGGGTCAGGGCGAACTGCGGGTGAGTCGGATATGGTGCTGTCGGAGTCGGGGAAATCCTTTCGGGCGGCTAGGATGCGCTCGTCGTCCCAGTCATCGCTGTAGTCCTCGAGGGGACGGTAGAAGGGTGCGAGCTTTCTGTCGACGATGAGTTGAGTGACGATGGGATGGTTCCAGTCTCTGGGACTGGTGTAGACGCCCTGCGGGGTCAGGCTACCGTAGTCAACGGTGTCGTCGTGGTGGGGGCGTCCAGAAGACGAGCCGGTGTTGCCCATGTCGGCGTCGGCGAGATAGTCCTCGATCGCGGCGGCGTCGTCGCCGTCGTTGATGATGTGTTTGTGTCCCGTTGTTTGGCCCTCGACCCCCCCTCGACCCCCCTTGACGGGCCGGGACAGCCGAGAGGACACGTTAGTTGGAAACTCCCGGACACACGTCGTTGGACATGACCCTCCTTGACGCTCCCTGGACGCTCGCCCCGAGTCAAATCCTCGAGCACTTTTCCGTCGACCCCACACAAGGTCTTTCTCCAGAGCAAGCCGCCAACCATGTCCTCCTCTACGGCAAAAACGGTGCGTGGTTTCCTTCGCCTTTCCTTTTCTCGCCGTGACGTCCCCCCAGAATTACCAGACGAGCCCCCAACACCCCTGTGGCAGCTCGTTCTCGATCAGTTCAAGGACCAGCTTGTCCTCATCCTCCTAGGCTCCGCCGCTGTCTCCTTTCTCCTTGCTCTACTCGAGGACTCCGCCGACTCCACGCCATTAGGTGCCTTTGTCGAGCCGGCGGTCATCCTTCTTATCCTTGTTGCCAACGCAGTCGTCGGTGTGGTCCAGGAGGCGAATGCCGAAAAGGCAATCGACGTAAGCTTCCTCCCCAAGCCCCGTGTCCACCCTCACCTTCCCACAGGCACTCAAAGAGTACTCTCCAGATGAAGCAAACGTGTTCCGTTCCGGCCATGTTGCGCGCATCCATGCTTCCCAACTGGTCCCAGGTGACATCATATCTGTCGCTGTTGGAGATAAAGTGCCTGCAGACTGCAGACTTGTCTCGATTTCGTCCAGTAGCTTCCGCGTGGACCAGGCTATTCTTACAGGCGAAAGCAGCAGCGTTAGCAAGTCTATCGATGCCGTCCCTGACGCAAAGGCGGTCAAACAAGACATGTCGAACATGCTATTCTCTGTGCGCTTATATCTCCAATTTTTGTTGTTCCACTCACTCGCCTTTCCCCAGGGAACTACCATCGTAAACGGTACCGCGCGCGCTGTTGTCACGTTCACAGGCAAAAAAACTGCGATTGGTCTCATTCACCACTCTATATCCCAGCAAATAAGCGACAAAACACCATTGAAACGAAAGCTTGACGACTTCGGCGACATGCTAGCCAAGGTGATATCCGTAATATGTGTTTTGGTTTGGCTTGTCAATTTCCGTCACTTCTGGGATCCTTCCCATCATGGTGTACTGAAAGGTGCAATCTACTACTTCAAGATTGCGGTCGCGCTGGCTGTGGCTGCCATTCCTGAAGGCCTTGCTGCCGTCATCACCGCTTGTTTAGCGCTCGGCACCAAAAAAATGGCTCAGAAGAACGCCATCGTCCGGAACCTGCCTAGTGTCGAGACTCTCGGGTGCACCAACGTGATATGCTCTGACAAGACAGGTACACTGACCACCAATCAAATGAGCGTCTCCAAGGTACATCAATAGCCAGTCACCTTTGTTTTGGCTGACTCCTTTCAACCGATTAGTTCTTTGTGATCGATGCGCAATCTAAATCTCCTGTGGAATACCATGTCGAGGGATCTACCTACTCTCCGCATGGCTCTGTCCGGTCCTCCGGGAAT
Source organism: Afroboletus lepidellus (assembly GCA_038094355.1). NCBI lineage: Eukaryota > Fungi > Basidiomycota > Agaricomycetes > Boletales > Boletaceae > Afroboletus > Afroboletus lepidellus. The sequence continues at coordinate 48,180 of JBBPUA010000014.1, read as the reverse complement.
AAGAGCTCTAATATGAGCCTTGACCCCATCCGCAGGCTCGCAGAAATTTCTGCTGTGTGTAACGATGCAAAAGTGATATATCAGGCGGTACGTAACTTTTTACTCACGTGGACCCTCACTCATTGTTATTCAGGAAAAGGATGCCTATGGCAACGTCGGAGAACCTACTGAGGCCGCGCTGAAAGTCCTTGTCGAAAAGCTGGGCTGTCCGGACGCAGAAATCACTAAATCGCTGACATTCATGACACGTGCAGCTCGAGCAAGCGCTGTCAGCGAGTATTATGAACGCATTATACCCCGTTTATTGACATTTGAATTTTCCCGGGACCGCAAGATGATGTCGGTTCTGGTCCGTCTCAATGGTACCGGTGCCCTGTTCGTCAAAGGCGCTCCGGAGTCTGTGCTTGAACGTTGTACATCTGTCATGACGCACGGCAAGGTCATTCCCATGACATCAGAGCTGAAGAATGCCATCCTCCAACAAACGTCTTCTTACGCTTCGAAGGGCTTACGTACGCTTGCCATGGCATATGTGGACGCAAAGGACACCGACGCTACACACTACCGTAGTCAGAACACACAAGACTATGTTCGCTTCGAGCAGAACCTCGTCTTTGTTTCTCTCGTTGGCATGCTCGATCCCCCGCGCCCAGAGGTCCGTCTCGCTATTGAAAATTGCAAAGCTGCGGGCATCCGCGTAATTTGCATCACAGGCGATAATCGAGGTACCGCTGAGACAATATGTCGTCAGATTGGAATATTTGACGAAGGCGAAGACTTGACGGGCAAGAGCTACACGGGGCGAGAGCTCGACGCACTCAACCACGAGGAGAAAATACAAGCCGTGCAGCGCGCGAGCTTGTTTAGCAGAACGGAACCGGGACACAAAAGTCAATTGGTCGATCTACTCCAAGGACTAGGGATGGTGGTCGCTATGGTAAGATGTCTGCTATCGGTCTCTTGGCCTAGCATCTGATGAAATTCCTTTAGACGGGTGATGGCGTCAACGATGCACCGGCTTTGAAAAAAGCAGATATAGGCGTTGCGATGGGCAGTGGCACCGACGTTGCAAAGCTGGCAGCAGATATGGTTCTCGCTGATTCGAATTTCGCGACAATAGAACAAGCTGTAGAAGAGGGCAGACTGATTTACAACAACACCAAACAATTTATTCGATACCTCATTTCTTCCAATATCGGCGAGGTCGTCAGGTATGAGTTACCTCCGGTCAACATCACTTACCGCTTATCTGGGCACCCAGCATCTTTCTAACTGTCATATTGGGCATGCCAGAGGCATTGATTCCTGTCCAGCTACTCTGGGTCAACCTCGTTACAGACAGCCTGCCTGCCACCGCCCTCGGATTTAATCCCGCCGATCATTCCATCATGCGAGTACCTCCACGGAATGCCAAAGAGCCGCTCGTGGGCAAATGGCTTTTCTTTCGATACCTGGTCATCGGGATTTATGTCGGCTGCGCTACGGTGTTTGGATATGCGTGGTGGTTTGTTTACTACCCTGGAGGCCCGCAGATAACATTCCATCAACTCGTGAGTGGATCGACTCCGTCGTTGAACGAGTGACTGAATTGGTACTAGACACATTTTCATCAATGCACGACCATGTTCCCCGAGATTGGATGTGAAATGTTTACGAACGAGATGGCACGACGCGCTACGACCATGAGTCTTTCTGTTCTCGTCACGGTGGAGATGTTCAACGCCATGAACTCACTTTCGGAGAACGAAAGCTTGCTTCGTCTACCGATCTGGAAGAACCCATGGCTCGTGGCTGCCATCACACTGAGCATGATGCTGCACATTGGTATTCTGTACATCCCGTTCTTCAGGTCGCTGTTCGCAATCGCGCCTCTGAATTGGGTAGAGTGGAAGGCTGTGCTGTATCTGAGCGTGCCGGTCTTGGTGATTGACGAAGTTCTCAAGGTCATAACGGTGAGCCGTTTATAGACTATCCCATAGAAGGCGCTAAAGATTGCGCACCCAGATCACAGTGATTCAGCCGCTCCGGAGCTGAGCCCGAGTTGAGAATGATGCTGGGTATGGCAGAAATAGTTGCATGACAGGCGTGTCTCATTGTCCTTGTCTACATGAAAATATGATACGCGACGGTGCGAATATCAATTTGCGTTCCTGGTCCTTACGTGTGCTTGAGTAAGCTGTCCACGGCTGCCAACCTCACTGCAACTTGTCCCTCTTTCATCCTTTCTCGTCACCCCCTTCTTGTGTCCAAATTTTCCGGCCAGTGCCGCCCCAGCTGCAAGTCGCTCCTTCCTCGCTTCCCCCATGCGTCTCTTCGCCAACTTCGTGTTGGCGCTGTGCCTCGCCGTCTCCTTTATCACTCCCTCTCTAGGCCACTCACACGAGGCCAGGCGCCAACATGTACACCGACACGCCGAACTTGCTCGGCGCGACCCCGGTGAAATCAGCCTTCACAAGCGTTTCGACGGTGCCCGCCTCACCTACTATGCTGTCGGACTCGGCGCTTGTGCTCACCGCCGCCGCGCGTGTGGCGGGACCAACGTGCCAACTGATTTCGTGCGTATTTTGTGTCGGTACTTATTTCTTCTCTTTACCCTCGATTATTAGGTTGTTGCTCTCGATGCAGCGGTAACCCTCCTTTGTTATTCACTTGAAGGATTTATTAATCCACATCATTCAGCAATTTTACACGGGCTCATATTGCTACCAGATGATCACCATTACAGTGGGAGGGAAAACTACTCAAGCCCAGATTGTGGATGCGGTCTGTGGTTATTCACGCATCCTTTTTATGTACGCTAAACATGGACATCAATAGTGCCCAGGTTGTCCGCCGGATGGGCTCGATATGTCGGAAGGCCTCTTCCAGTTCTTTGCTGATCTCTCAGCCGGTGTCCTGACCGGTTCATGGAGCTTCGGTTCTGGCAGCCCTCCCCCCCCCCCCCCCCTCCCTCCCCCCCCCCCCCCCCCCCCCCCCCCCTCCCACCCCCCCCCCCCCCCCCCCTCCCCCTCCCCCTTCTTCTCCTCCTCCTCCCCCGCCACCCCCTACTACTACTGCCAATACCCCTTCGACACCCTTGGCCCCATCCACTTCACAGCCGCCCCCAACAACTACATCGGTTCCGCCTGCTACATCCTCCAGTATCAGCTCTACTGCTCATGGCGCAAGCAATTCCAGTTTGGTGCCTACTCAGACGACCACTAATCCCGTTGCCGTGACTGCCGGAGCGGTACCAGGGGGGGCTTCCAACTCTTCCGTCCTGTCGGATGTGAACTTGTCGATTGTGTATGTTGGTCAACTCCTCGGTGCTTGCAGTGGCTTGCAGTGAACCGCAGAGCTGTTCCTTGTCTTTCCTTGCCATAATCCGGTTGAAGTAAAAGTGAGACCACATATCATAGATGGACATCGCTATATTATGAACACTGATGGACCCCGAGTTCTTTCTAGTTCGAGCTATACCCATTATTCTATCAGCTCCACCCGGGCTTTTCGAGACGATGATTGGTGTTAGATACGTGTCATAATCGTCCCTCCCTAGGCTAGGGTCTAGGAATATAACTTTTTTCCCTCCACATGACCTGTCGTCTGGACGTTTCAAAGTGGCAGTGCTGCCTGTCAGTGGTCGTCTGGCAACGAACCCCGCTCACACCTTTTGACCTGTCCCTCCAAGAGCATTGTACTCCAACGTACCTGCTTTGTGCTCCATCACACTCGTTTAACGATAGTGGCAACCCTGGGTAGCATGGCTTTTAGGGTTTCGACATTCTTTGGCTTTCTCGCCCTCTGCATTCCAATCGTTACAGCCATCCAGCGGAGCAGGCACCACCAAGAAATAGCTCACCGTGCTCGAGGCGATGTTGATATCCACAAGCGTGGCTTATCCTTCAGCGGTGCAAGATTTACGTTCTATGATGTTGGACTGTAAGTTCTTTTTTTTTGCATGAAACTACGTGCTCAGTTACCTCTGTATTTGAAGAGGTGCCTGTGGCCAGTATAATAACCCTGATGATTTCGTGAGTGCAGGAATGAATGTCGTAGAACAATTCCTCACGGTCGCTTCAGATCGTGGCACTAAGTACCCAGAATTTCGGAAGTGGATACCCAGGCCCTTATTGTTTCGAGCACATCACTATTCAGTATACAACCGATACTGGGGAAACAAAGACTACAACGGCTGTCATCATGGATGAGGTTGGTCATATCCGCTTATTTAGGATGTCCCGTCGAAGATACTCATCTTCCCTCCTATCAACCAGTGTATGGGATGCCCTTCTGGTGGCCTGGACTTTTCCACAGGCCTATTCTCCTTCTTCGACAACGAGTCGAAGGGTGTGATCTATGGTAATTGGTGGATCAACGACGACAGCAGCGGAGGTGGAGGGCAGACCACTTCGTCCTGGACCCCTCCCACTACCACCTGGGAACCGCCGACTACAACGTCTACCCCAGATTATACACCAACGACCTCGAGCACTCCCGACTATACCCCTCCTTCGACCTCTAGTACCCCAACTTACACTCCGCCTCCAGCAACCTCGACTAGCTCGACTTCTTCGACTTCTCCCAGTTCTTCCGCTTCCTCGACCAGCTCGAGCTCTAGCTGGCTGACAGTCCCAACTGGAGTAGTCTCTCCTCCTAGTACGAACGACCCCCAAAACATCTTCCTTATCAACGACGCCTTGGTCGAAATTGGTACTTTACTCTCTACGGCGCAGTAGATGCAATCCATAATGGAACCAAACGGCAGTTTTAAGACTTGTCGTCCTTCTTTTCCCACCCTTCAATTTCTTGCCTGGAGCAAGACTCGTACTAGATTTGATTTTGTTATGATTGGAATTTACACAGAGTGCAGCATACTGCAGCCTTATACCTTGGTGTATGTCTTACGCAATGCTTATTACATTGTTATTCATTCACTTGTACACGTCTGGAGAGTTACAGTTGGAACCCCGGGCCTCAATAGTGGTCAACATTGAAAGCAGAAGAACGAAATTACGTGAAACAAGTGACGAGTAATACTTGCAAGCCATGTTGTTTTACCCATTGGAGCGAGGCGGCATTCCCTTTTCTAATTTCCTTGCGAAGCGCGCTCTTGCTAGGTTTCAGGATCCCACGAAGAGCTGACTGACCCCTGTGACGTGTAGCAATATATTCCTTGATGTTGATGTGGGCTTCGGATTTGAGCACCTTGCGAGCGGCGGTGAGCGTACATGGGAGGTCCGAAGCACTGGAGCGAAGGCCAAGCTCAATTATGAGTGAACGTAACAAATCAAGTTTGGCGTCGCTCCCCTCCCCCGGGGATGAAATAAAGCTAAAATTACTTTGAGCAATTCACCTGATGGGTGATCGCGGGACACACCGGGAGATGAAAGCGGAGGCGGCATCGTACGATACAGTGGGGGTGCTAGCTCCGCTGTAAATTTTGGAACTAGCGGAAATGGTATCGGACGAGTGTGCACGACGTTTCGTTTTACCGGAAAGCCTACCCCTCTCGAGGTCATCAGAGTGCTTTTGGTCGTCAGAGGGAACGTCGGACTCAGCACTGGCAGACGAGCTGTCAACGAGAGGGTCATGATCACTCATAGAGAGATGATCGAGTGTCGAAAACAGATCACCATCCGAATCATGGTGGCCAGATAGGGTGGATGGCAGAGAACGCGCGTCGGGGAGGGGATGGCGGAGGACGATATAATCGTCGTCGTCGCCGGCCGAGCTAGCATGCGCCCACACTACTTCGTCGTCCTCGACCGAGAATTGGGAGAGGGGACTGTCTTCGCCGTCGGACATGGTGGTCAAGAACACGTATCGTCTAGGGGTAATTTGTGACATTCGCGGAGTTGGGACCCGTCGATCAAGGTCGCTCGTCATCGTGTTGCACAACGTCGAGACCGTGGATGTATGCGCACCTCCTTGCGCCGTCTGAACGAGCGGCGGACGGCGACAGCAACGGCGTCCGTGTGGACGAGCATGACGACCTGAACGTGTGAGATCCGTTACGTAATACGATTAGATGACCCTCTGCCCAACATTGTCATCGTCGTCCACTCCGATCTCTCTCTCTTCCTTGTCAGTGATCTTCGAGAGCCAACACGTCACAAATGGAGGTTTGTGTGCATTACCATTCTCTTCGGATCTATTTCTACGTTCACTGTTCGTCCAGAGCCTACTTGACTTCTCCAAGGAGTTCGATGTCTCCCTCCTGGACAAGGTCGCAATGGCCTTTTATACAGGTCGCGGACAGGAGGTGTACAGCTTGCATTGTTTTATTCCGTCGCGCTAACCTTGTTCTAGCAACAAATGGCTCAGCAGGTCCTCACGCAACTGGAGGAACATCCCGACGCATGGACTAGAGTCCCGGAGATAATGGAGAGGTCTTCCTTTCAACAATCAAAGGTTCTTACGCGCCGTCATATATAGTGCTCATCTCATCGTCCAAATCCAGTACATCGGTCTCCAGATCCTTGAGAAACTCATCACTACGCGCTGGAGAACTCTACCCGATGGTCAGCGGCAAGGTATCCGCATTTTCTTCCAACATGACGCGTCACTCAGTCGCCTTTAGGTATCAGAAACTTTGTCGTCGGTATAACTGTCAAGATTGCTTCGGACGAGGTTGCTATGCGGAAGGAGAAAACTTTCGTCAACAAGCTTAACCTAGCGCTGGTCCAGGTGAGATTGTTTTTTTTTCAGGTTACTGTCGTTTATGCATCCTGTCATCTTCAGATTCTAAAGCAAGAATGGCCTCATAATTGGCCAACGTTTATCACCGAACTTGTCGAATCTTCCAAAACCAATCTCTCGTTATGCGAGAACAACATGGTCATCTTGCGTCTCCTATCTGAAGAAGTCTTTGATTATTCCGCGGAACAAATGACCCAGACAAAGATCAAGAACCTCAAAAACCAGATGTGCGGAGAATTTAGCGAGATCTTCAAACTCTGTTCCGAAGTTCTCGAGGAAGCACAGAAGACGAGTTTGATCAAGGCTACTCTAGAGACACTCTTGAGGTTCTTGAACTGGATACCTCTTGGTTATATCTTCGAGACCACCATTATTGATCTTTTACTCAACCGCGTGGGTGTCCCTTTGTTTACTTCTCTCCCATGCTTATGTCCGCGTAGTTTCTCGAAGCCCCAGAATTCCGTAACGTGACGCTGAAATGTTTGGCTGAAATCGCTGGCCTAAACGTGGGGCCGGAGTACGATCCCAAATTCGTCATATTATTTGCTATGGTCATGACATCCATAAATCGTATGGTCCCCCCTTCAACCAACATCGCCGCCGCCTACGCATCCGCATCCGACGCTGGTCAAGAGCTCGTACTCAACCTTGCACTATTCCTAAGCAATTTCCTGTCCAACCATCTTCGAGCCGTTGAAACCGAGACAAATCGCGACGTTCTGCTCAATGCCCATCTCTACATGGTCAAAGTATCACAGGTCGACGAACGTGAGATATTCAAGATCACGCTCGAATACTGGTCGAAGCTGGTGGCAGAGCTATACGACGAAATCCAAGCGCTGCCAATTGGGGACAGCGGTTTACTCATGGGTCTCAGTCTGGGGAACGGGACGGGCAACATGCTTAACGGGATGTCTTTGCGGAAGAACATATACAGTGACGTTTTGAGTAACTTACGTCTTGTTGTCATAGAACGGATGGTCAAGCCAGAAGAGGTGCGAATCCTCCTTTCAACTGATATTTTCTAATACGGCTTCAGGTGCTCATCGTTGAAAATGACGAAGGCGAAATTGTCCGGGAGTTCATGAAAGAGATCGACACCATTGTGCTCTACAAGCAGATGCGTGAACTGCTCGTGTATCTCACACATCTAGATGTCGTTGACACAGAAAACATCTTAACGGAGAAGTTGGCTAAGCAGGTCGACGGCTCAGAGTGGAGCTGGCAGAACCTGAACACGCTTTGCTGGGCCATCGGCAGCATCTCTGGCGCTATGAGTCAGTTCCGTCTGTCTCTTTAACTCCCTTTGACTTTGACACATATTCTAGATGAGGAGACCGAAAAACGATTCCTTGTGACTGTGATCAAGGATTTACTCGGACTGTGTGAGATCAAACGAGGGAAGGACAACAAAGCCGTCGTCGCGTCGGATATCATGTACATCGTTGGACAATATCCGCGCTTCCTCAAGGCCCACTGGAAGTTTTTGAAGACTGTAGTCAACAAGCTGTTCGAATTCATGCATGAAACACATGAAGGTATGTGCCAAATTGGAATGTTTAACTAACTTCGACTGATTTCCCTAAAGGTGTTCAGGACATGGCCTGTGATACTTTCATCAAGATTGCTCAGAAATGCCGTCGACATTTCGTTATGCAACAATCTGGGGAACAAGAACCGTTCGTCGACGAAATATTACGTCTGCTGCATAGAATTACTGTTGACTTATCCCCCCAACAAGTACACGACGTGTCTCTCATCCCATATGTCGAGAACTGACACTTTGCAAGGTACACACGTTCTACGAGGCAGTCGGATACATGATTTCTGCTCAGCCGAACAAGCCTCTGCAAGAGAAGTTGATCGCAAAACTGATGGAGTTGCCCAACAACGCCGCAAGTATTCTTCGCCTCCTAGTGTTTGCTAGCTGACTATGTCTTCGAAGTGGGACTCTCTGATGTCACAAGCTGCACATAACATCGATGTGTTGAGCAACCTTGATAATATCAAAATCCTCTCCAATGTGTTGAAAACCAACGTCTCCGCGTGCACTTCCATCGGTAGTTTCTATTTACCGCAAGTTGGTCGCATTTTCCTGGACATGCTTGGTCTCTACAAGGCTGTCAGCGGCATCATCAGCGAGACTGTCGCACGGGAAGGTCAGCATCGACATTGTAGTTACGTTCTCCCTACTGATACTTTTGATCAGGTGTCATTGCGACGAAGACCCCGAAGATTCGCCAGCTGCGGACGGTAAAGAAGGAGATCTTGAAGCTAATGGAGACGTACATCAAGAAGGCGGAAGACATGGACGCCGTTAACGCCAACTTTATGCCGCCACTCCTGGACGCGATTCTTGGGGACTATAATCGCAACGTACCCACCGCGCGAGATGCCGAGGTTCTTAACGTGATGGCAACGATTACTGCGCGCCTTGGTGTAGGCCATCTTATTTTCATAATCAAATCTATGATCACTAAGTGTTCCGGTGACTTCAGCCTCTTCTTACTCCTCAAGTCCCCGCCATCCTCGACGCTGTATTCGAGCCCACGCTCAACATGATCAACCAAGATTTCGCCGAGTTCCCAGAACACCGTGTCGGCTTCTTTAAATTACTAAGAGCCATTAACCTCAATTGTTTCCCTGGTAGGCATCGTGGCTTTTTTTTTGCGTCCATCCCACCTTATGGGATTCCCATAACAGCTCTCCTCGGAATACCACCAAACCAATTCAAGCTATTCATGGACAGTATCATCTGGGCTATCAAACATACCATGCGGGATATCGCAGATACGGGCTTAAACTGTACGCTACCGCTCTTATTTGTGGGCCGTTTATTGACGATGCTGCCACAGTGTGTCTCGAGGTGGTCAACAACTTTGCAACTGCGGAATCAGCTGTTAGCAACGCCTTCTTCCAGCAGTATTTCTTGAGCATCTTACAAGACATCTTCTTTGTCCTTACGGATGCCGATCACAAAAGTGGATTTAAACTTCAGAGTCTTCTCCTTGCGCGGTTGTTCCAACTTGTTGAGACAAACCAAATCCAGTCTCCGCTATTCAATCCAACGCAAGTGGCGGATCCGAATATGTCTAACTCATTGTTTCTCAAGGAGTATTGTGCAAATTTGCTCAAGACGGCATTCCCTCATGTCCACAAGTGGGTTTATCCTTGGCGTGACGCTTCGCCGCTGACAAGTTGTGGGGCAGTGCTCAAGTCCAGGTATTTGTCACGGGACTTGGAGAGTTCCACAGCGATATCAACCGATTCAAGCTTGCACTGCGTGATTTCCTTATTCAGCTCAAAGAATTCTCTTCTGGCGATAACGCTGAGCTCTATCTCGAGGAGAAGGAAGCCGAGGCATTGATGAAAGCTCAAGCTGAGCGAGAACTCGCGATGCGTGTACCCGGCTTACTGAAGCCATCGCAATTAGAAGACAAGGATGAGGATATTTCATAGAAACGCATGTACACTGCCGACGCCAGCGTCCTGTTTTCTCGCTTGCGCCTCTTCTTTGTTTGTCTGACACGAAGGCATGCTTTCCCTAATTTTACCTCAGACCTTGAACTATCCTCATTTTATCAACCTTCACTCTGCTATCGATGTCTCCTCGCAGCTTCACATCTAATGTATTAGTATAGGTCGTGGAAGGTATCAAAATAATGTAGAATATTAGGTGAAGCAGACGTTGCCTGATAAGATAGCGCCGACTTAATCGCTCACCACCATGTTCAAAAAGTGGCCACTGCAACTCTCCGAGTTTCAGAACAGATAACTGACTGCACTTCCAGGTTCTCGCCAACCACCGATATAACAAGCCAGACGCCCCCTAAATCCTCTGTCCAGAGATCGATTCGTGCAGGGGTGCTTGCACAGTGGCGATTGCAACCCGAGATTCTCGAGCAGATATGGCCAAAGAAAGAGTCCTTAACTCATGTGAAATGGTTTGTGTCCACCTTTGATCTCTCATCGGATGGGTTCATGCTCAAGGTATCACAGCAGAGAACACATCTCGATATACACCCTCAACAGCGAAGCACTGTTTTTTCAGCACTTTGATGGTCCATTCTATCCTACTCTTCGACTACTCCACAAGTGTAAGTCAGGCCTTATATGCTTAATTGTCCCTTACGCGTACTCCCGTAGATCCTTTCTTATTGCCGAAAGTCGGTATAGACCGCGGTGCAATACGTTTCCTGCTCGCGGGAGCGCACATGATGTGTCCCGGCCTTACGTCCGCGGGTGGTTATCTTCCTCCAGCGGAACAGGAAATACCCGCCGACTGGCTCGTCGCGGTACACGCAGAAGGTAAAGAACACGCGGCAGCAGTCGGGATTACGAAGATGGGTACGGAGGAAATGCGCAAGGTCAACAAAGGGGTCGGCGTGGAGATCGCGACGTATCTGGGAGATGACTTGTGGGCGAATCAGACGCTGTAGAAAACCATGGATTCACGTAAATCAATTGTGGGCACGCGCCGTTGTTTTCCGGCGCTCACCCGAGGATCCGTAGTATGGAGCCGGAGCATTTCCGGCTTCTTTTTTTGTGCTGCGTGAGCGCTTGAAGGTGATATCGACCTTCATCAGCGGGTTCCTGAGCTACGGGCATGTAGTACCCGGCGTTTCATAGCCTTTTCGGAACTCGCACGAACTCTCACGGTCCCTGGCTATACCCATGCGTGCGGGCTCAGGTGACGGCTCATTTGCCTATGATTCGTTCATCCGAGTCAATCCACGCAAGAAGCGAAAAAAGAAGGACAAGGGGGATGCCATCTCCTTGCGCGATCGTCTAACGCGCACGAGAGAAGAGCTCGAAGCTGATGGCGGCTGGTCAGTGGGCTGCGCAGGTACGTATCACTGCTATTGGGTCCGTGATGCATCCTACCGAGCTCTTTTTCGAAAGAAATAGTCCGCAAGACACTCGGCGAGGCGCGCATTGATCCCAGAAAAGTGCTATGCCTCGGATTGGGGAGCCCATTTGCGTCTCGGGACGCCCGTGCGCAGCTGGCCTTCCTTGGTTATCTGTGTGCGTCTTTGGGTATTGTGCGTGGGTCCAGACACTCGACCACGTTTCCCTGATTAGCCGTGTTACAGGACTGCATCGATGTATATGATCCCGTGTTCACGGATGCGGACAAGGATCTGTTGCACGCCTTGGGCATGCGGTGTCTTGATCACATCCAAGCAAGCGATTTTATTCTCGGGCTCCAATTCAGGCTGATAGCGGGGTCTGCAGGGGGCAGAGCATTTGCTGGACCGTCCCACGATACTATACATGCCGCATTGCGACCTGAAGCTATATGAGATGATCATTCGCGCGAACTGGACCCTGGACAGGTTGAGTACCCTCGTTTTTATCGCGAACCGTTTCAGTGACTACGTCGACAAGTACGTGTGTATCGCCGGGCGCGCCTCTGTCTGATTTGGGGTTCCACAGTAACGCCGCCTCTAAGCTAGAAAAGGAATCTCCGTGCTTGATGAAATTGGGTAAGTGGTCCTCCGCTCGTTCATCCCACGATTACATTCGGGGTGTTTAGTACCCCTTGTAGGGTGTCGGCCACTTCCCACGTCAGACGTGTTTCCAAACGCGTTCAACAACCTTTCGGTGCAATACGTCAATAGAACCCCCTTATCGCTGCAGAACGACGCATTCTGGAAAATACCACCTTTCCCGGGTCGGTGACAATGTCTGTCGGAGACAATTTTCATTCTCGCAACGCCAAAGATACAAAGCGATAGCATATCAACAAGCAGCGATACTGACGAACCTAAAATTATACGGGAGACATAGCACCACTAGCTAGCACTCTTCGTAAACATTATACGAATTGAAGTTGTCTTCAGGGAATGGGAGTGGGTCAAACTCGAAATGATCATATACCGAGGGCGGCGTGCGAATATATACGTCCGGTGGGGACCGCTGCTGTCTACATTCTCCTGAAAGAGGTTTTCCGAAAAAGAGGTCAGGGGACCGGCCCAATGACGGCAAAGAAGGTACGTCGGATTCATCGTCAGAAGTATCTTCAATTGCTTCTGGCACAGAGAGATCATCCAACTCGTCGACGTCATAATGGGAGAGGGATTCATATGCCGGTTGGGAAGAAACCGAAGGAGACTCTATGATGGGACCGAGTTCATATGGGCCAACGAGTGGTGGATGGAAAGGAGGATATGGGACAGGATATGGGACAACGAGAGGCGTTTGTTGATTCAAAAGGTCGTCCGAGGAGGACATAGGGGACGTCAAGGGACTTAGAGGCGCATCGTCATCTTCCTCCCCAGCCACAGCTGAAACCCGAACTTCTGGATCTGAGCAGTACTCGTCCTCTTCACCTTCGCAAAGGGTCTCCAGGAGAGAATCGAGCCATTTAGCTTCGGAGGTAGTCATGTCGGTGCTACCTTGGGGAATGAGTTGACTAGCATCCGGGAACATGAAGGTGTCCGACTCCTCCAATTCGCCATTATCTTCATCATCAGCAACATCTTCAGAGAATACACACACAGGACTGGATGGAACATTTGGCATGGAGGGTTTGGAGGGAGACTGTGAGCGAAACACCGAATTTTTAAGGAGGACCCAGCGGTGAAGGTTGCAGTTATCCTTGCCACCTATGGCGGCATGTAACTTATTGCGGGCCATTGTGAATAGATTGGAATACTCTGCAGACATTTGTGAGGCAAGAAGGGGGGTGGTTGTCGCGGAAAGGTGTGGTGTCTGACATGACGTGAGGTCAGACTCAGGGGCGAACGAAGGCCGTTGGGAACAAACCAGAATTGTGGGTGGGTTCACCGGTGTATGCGGTATACGATGAATGGCTCGAACAGAATGGTGCCGTTGTTGGATTTACGGGCGAGTTTGTTGACCATAGTTTTAGGAGGGGACTACGTGCATTCGCGGGGGGACGCGACGGGGAGGTGGGGAGACGGGACGACGTCTGCGGCGGGTTGCTTATTGCGAGGGCATGGCGTTAGGAAGCGAAAAAGAAAGCGCAGGGGTGCTCGGGGAGCGCAGGGTTTATATAGTAATGATTTTCAAATTGCCGAGCCTGACTCGAAACCGTGTTCGCCTCGGAACGAAGCCCCTCACAGCCACACAATAAACATGCCAAAACAGCACCACAATTTCTGGTCACGCGATAATAACGCCACTGTCATCAGAGATAGCTCATAACGATCCAGCCGTAGGCGTCGTAGAAGTCTATTATGAAATACTACGCCCTAGCCCTCGTCCATGTGGTCTTCTCCTGATTCGTCGTCTTTGGCTGTTTCAATAAGTTTCTTGAGTTTATTGACGCTTTTCGGGGATATGTCACGTGCAATGGCGAGCCAGTGTGCTGATTTCGCCTCATCTCCGATAAGTCGGTAGACCTTGGCGAGCTGGAAGACGACATTTGACTCTTCAGGCGAGCTATCACGGAGCGCTTGCAAATCGTCAATTGCCTCCTGCGAAACGTAGATAAGAATCTCGTCATCCTTTGGAAATTATGCCATCGCGCTCCCACCTTGTACCGCTTCATTGAAATTAGCATCTTCGCTCGTCGATAACGAACCAACGCATTGTCGGGGGCCAGTCTCACGGCTTGGTCAAATAGACTGTAAGCTGAAACCTTATCTCCGCGACGTTCCACTGTCTGTTGCGCACGACAATTAAAGGCTTATCAGTAAGCGGAAGGAATTGACTTACCATACCCACACATCCGAGAAGCACTGCATTCTGAGGGTGTATCTCAAGAGCCTTACGGTAATGGTATTCCGCGAGTCGGATTTTGCTCGTCCGCAGATAACAAGTCCCGAGGCCATACCTATCGTAGCTTAGCACCTTTCGGAAAGAAACCGGATCGACGATGATTCATAGCCCACACATACCAGGCATTGTAGTGCCGCTTGTCAGCGCGCAATGCAGTTTGGAAGAATGAAATCGCCTGTTCAATGTCGTCCTCGATTGACTCGTGCCCGCTTAAAGTGAACGCGTATGCACAGCTCGAGTCCAACTCAGCTGCACGCCGAAAGCAAGTTAACGCTTGGGAACGCTCTTTCTGGAGGGAAAACAAATTTCCAGCAGCGATCCAAGCCTGCGGGGACTGTGGATTGATACTCATAAGCTCCTGGGCTAAAAATGATAGTTGTACGTTTTGTTGTAGATGCCATAGGAGGGTCGAATACACCTCCATATCGGAGACCCGATAAGGCTCCAGCGCGCGAGCCGCTCTGAAAGCCCGCTCAGCCTAGAGATGGACGTAAGTTGCAATGTCGGGCGACAGCAGCCGAAACGCGGCGAACAAATGACATACGGAAGCATACTCCAATCGTTCATAGTGAGCCCGACCGACCATGGACAATACCCATGATGATTGCTGGTGTATGGAAGGCATGTGTTCGAGTTCCATTAAACAAGAATGGCAATCGTAGACGGACATCGCTCTAGTGGCTCGGGCGAATCGCCGCATGAGGTCGTAGATATAGTAGTCGGCCATCTCTTGTTCATAAGCCTCTTGGGCAGCCCGTTCGTGAGCAGGAGTCCACTGACTTGGCGCCGGAGACGTATCGGAATGAGGTGATTGAGCATTTGATGCTGGTGAGGTGGAAGACGCCACATCTGCGACGGCCACGGTGTCCTCGTCGATATCGGACCCTATTGAACGCGACCGTGAGGTCACAATTTGACGTCGGCGTTCTCGCAGCGGCGGATGCTGTTGAGCGAATAAATCAGCCTCTTGGTGCGGAACAGACTTCACATAATGATATGACGAGGATCCGACCTTTCCAGCTTGTTTATTTATAGTGCCGCCCAACAACCGCGTACTGCGCCGCGGACCAACACCATTGTTCCCAGGATGACGTTCGTTTTTGCCGCCTCCAGCAACGCTCCTTAAGTTCTGGATAGGCTGAGAATGACGACCAGGTGATGAGAAGATGTTAGTAAATTTCAGGGCCGGGCGGGCGCGTGCCTTTTTCAAGGGTTCGTCCACTGCCAACTTAGATGGCTTGGATTTTGCCAAATCAACACTCCGCTGGCGGGTTGTTGAACGCAAACGTTTCTGGACTGGGCCAGTCTCGTCCGCCGAGGACAGAGGCCGAGCGGGAGGTTGAGAGGGGCCGGGTGGAACATCTTCCGCGCGGAAGCCACGGGGAGCCATCTGGTGGTTGTCTGCATGGAAGAGCAATTCATTCGTAGCTCTGGGGATTCATAATAAGTCAGGATGGCATTCCAATAAGTATCCAAACTTACAATGTGTCACGTGGTGCGTGTAGTGAGTCTACCCGAAACGCTTGAGGATGATTCTTCCGATTCCGACCATGAGCAATGTTTTCTGTGACATCGGGAGTAAAGAACCCGACACCTGTGGCAGTTGGTCCTGGCATAGCCTTAACAACTGGGGGATCCTCTGGAGGAGCCTGTTTGGTTGGCAACGGTCGAGGCGGAAAGACCTCGTCAACTTCAGGCGCAGACCCTGGACGCCGAATGAAATCAATCTACACAGCTACTCTAGAGCTACGCACCAAGAGCGCATAATCCTTCGAATGCTTCCCAAAGAAACGGATTTAGCGCTAACGCTTGGCGGAAACTAGTGGTGGCTTTCTCCGGAAGATTGCCTTTCAGCGCCATTGTCCCTGCTCGACAACGAAGCGCAGCCTCTTCGGGAAAGGCTCGCGATGTACGGGGTCCCATTGACTCTGGGAAGGAATCAGGCGATGGCAAAACAAACTGGTCATGCACGCACGCGATGGAACATAGTCTGTATCCTTCAGAGCAGCTTCCAGAGCTTCACGCGCCTGTCGGTAGCGTAACAGGGCCATACAGCATTTCCCTTTGATTTCTAGACAACCGCTACACCTCTCCTGTTCAGTGCCACTCACTACATATAGTGCAGAATGTGGCTGTCGGGCACGGAAGAGGGCGGTCGCGTAGAGATGACGTGCATCGTGGTCGTGTTCGTCCATAACGTGATACCGTTCGGCATAGAACACAGCAGATTGGACAAGGTCATAGTCCAGACATGTCCATATCAGCGACCGAAAACGTTGTCCGATCTGAGGAGAAGATATGGCGGAGGCGGCAGTGGCTTTGAAGCCGTCCTGTTGCATAGCATCAGCCCAAAGGCTTAAGATATCTGCAGGAACCAGTATGAACGTTCAACAAGATTCCAGAAGAAACGCCCGTCGTAGAAGACTGCAGGCAAGATGGGTCGGCGAGGACAGATTTCGAAATGGACGGGCATTCGCTCGGACGCGTGTTTCAACATCGCATTCACAAATCACGTGACCTCGGAAAGTACTCGTGCCCCTAGTACAAAAAGTACGTCTAGTATGTCGACACCATCAGTGTCCATGTCCATCTACCTCAGGTTTCGGTTCTTTCCAAAGGGATGCAGTCAGAAAAAGTTTTATACGCGGTTTACAAACCCTCACCAGGTATGCATTGAATCGCATCGTCAATTCGCAAGAGAGAAATGGCTGCCTCATATGCAGACTTGAGACTCTTTACTTTGCTTAGCGTAGGCTCTAAAACACCTGCAGCGACGTTGTCTCGGACGTCACCATTCATGAGATCAAGCCCATATCGCAAAAGATTTTTTTTGGGGTCACCAGCGGGTGCACTTTGTGCCGCATTATGGTAGGAACGGAGCTTTGCGACAAGCTCCGTCGAGTCTTTCGCTGCGTTTACGGCAAGCTGCTTTGGAATCGACAACAAGGCTGCTGCAAATTCTGCAATAGCTAATTGTTCCCTTGAGCCCTAGAATGTGGTTAGAAGTCATCTCTTTTCTAGGAGAAAGGCACCGACGAGCGTCGTAGCAAAGTTCTCCAGATAGATGCTGAGAGCAGATTCGACTGCACCGCCACCTGGAACAACCGACCCACTCTCTAGTGTTCGTTTGATGATGGACAAGGTATCGTGCAACGCGCGCTCCATCTCATCCAGCATATAATCATTCGCGCCACGTAAGACAATGGATGCGGAGTTGACCACTTTTGTGCCCTTGATGAGAATGAGCTCGTCGTCGGAGATGCGTTCCTGCACGACTTCATCCGCCACGCCCAAGTAGCTGGATTCGTAAGTCTCGTTCCCTTCCAGGTCAGCGAGACTAGAGATCAGGGTCCCACCAGTGGCCTTTGCGATACGCCTGAGATCTTCTTTGCGGCAGCGACGAACAGCCATTGCCCCGGCCTCAACAAATTCCTTCAAGCAAAGATCGTCGATACCTTTCGTAGTGAGAATGACATTGGCTCCAGCGGCGAGAATTTTGCGAATGCGCTCAATAGTGATTTCGGCCTCGCTGGTGCATCAGTTAGGATATGCTCGCCTAGAGCGCCACTGAACATACCGTTTTCGGATCTGCTCCAATTGATCAGGGTCATCCACGAGAATTTGCACACCTAGTTGCATGCGTGTCTTTTGGAGGTTGATATCAAGACACGCTATCTTTGCATTACTAATACGTTTTTTCATGGCTGGGAGTAAATGTTAACTGACAAGTTGATCCAAAAAAAACTGAAGATCAAACCTTGACTGGCAACAGTGCAATTTAGTGCATAACCTTGGACAAACAATGATTCCCTCGCGCTTTTGCCATGTGCTTTCAAAACGTTCACAGCCTTAACTGGGTACTTGACGTCCCCTCGAAGATTAATTGACTTGACGGCGAGCATTGCATCAACAGCCATAGGAGCGAAAAGATCATCGTCACTTGAAAGCTGATTAGATTTTATGCATGCTAATAGGTGTATCCTGACGCACTTGCCAATTATCTTACTGGCCATGCTGGTCTTGGCAGCATTAATTAATGCCTCTCGCCCGAGAGAATCGACTTTGATGCTGAGGTTATCTTGCATGAACCTCACAGCTTCCCGGCAGGCGAGCCTGTACCCCGTGATGATAGTTGTCGGATGGATCTTGGCCTTGACGAGCTCGTTGGCACGACGAAGTAGCTCAGCCGCGATGATGACCACGGAAGTTGTTCCATCGCCAACTTCCTTGTCCTGTTTTTGCGCAAGATCTACAAAGATCTTTCCCGCTGGGTGTTCCACGGACAAAAGGGAAAGAATGGTTGCGCCATCATTGGAGATTGTTACCTCCTGCTCGGCAGTGACTAATGCGAACACGGGACGAGACGACGGACTTACTCCGATATTGTCAACGAGCATCTTATCAAGGCCAAGAGGGCCCAGAGAGCTCTTCACAATGTTGGCGATTGAAAGTGCTGCCGTGACTGGGGAGAATGGTCAGACTGGTTGGCAATGAAGACGCAGGTCGCGCTCGCCATTTTGATCGCGGATGTCTTGGCCAGTTACTCGGTCGCCGCCCAGAAAGGCTCCTGCTCGTGGATCGCGTTGAAACATGGCGGGTGGACAAGATCTTGACGCGGACGACTTGCAATGCTTACGCAAGCGACCAGTAGTACTATACTCCGACCAGCATTGGAGCGTCCGCGACACCAACTTGAAGTCGCGACATATCTGGATGTTGAATGGCACCTCCAAGACGTCGGGTGTCGTACGTGATACTGTCTCCAGTGGACCACGTTCCTCGTCTCAAGCTACCTCCCTTGGGATTCCCTCGTCATGGCTCTCCGCGCCCCATTCTCTTCCCTTCACAACACCAACCCGAAGCGCCACTTAAGCCTACCCAGCCCAGACACCGCCTTGGTGTTACATCCATTGCACTCGACACCACCACTCAGCTGGAGGGCTTGGAAACACCGCAGGGTATTCTATACACAGGGGGTCGAGATGGACAGGTCATTTCCTGGGATCTTGCGTTGAGACTCAGGCCAAAGCGAAAGCCACCATTCCGACGGAACCGTGCCGCTAGATGGGAAACATTAACAGGAATGGCAGACGCGGACGAGGAGACGGAGGAAGAAGAGCGACGGGATGGGGATATACTCGGGGATGTCAAAGAGAGTGGAGGCAGAAGGCGGAAGAGCACCGCCCATGATGACATTCCCTACGAATATCAATGGGAACTCGACCCGGAGGCGCTCGATCTTACAACGGTAAGAATTTGGAAATGCGTCCATCCCTTGCTATGTTCGAACTAACGCGGCATTAGGACTCACATTTCCGACAGTGTGCCCAAATGCACACAGATTGGATCAACGACATACTTCTTTGCAACTATAATCAGACCGGTCAGTCTCTCTTGCCTTGATGCATCTTGCATGCTGACAATAATATAGTGATATCGGCCTCTTCGGATGGTACCATCAAAGCATGGAATCCGCATTCAAATCCGTCGTCGGACCTTTCAATCATTGGCACACATACAGACTACGTGCGCTGCCTTGCTTTCTGGTAATTTATTTGCGAATCGGCAAGCTTGACTTCTTACCAACAATTCAGTCGTGAGTCAAACTGGATCGTTTCAGGTTCATTTGATCGGTCGATCAAGCTATGGGACCTCACCTTGTCCTCGCCAACACCACAACCTCTACTCACTCTCAATCCTCCCGACGCAACTGCCCCGAAAGCGTCTGTATACGCTCTTGCAGCGGACCCATTTGGCCACGCCATTGCTAGTGGTTCTCCGGAGCGTGTGGTACGAATGTGGGACCCTCGGTCTGGAAAGCGCACGGGGAAGCTCGTCGGCCACACCGACAACATACGGGCGATATTGATGTCTGATGATGGTAGATACGTACGGTCAAGCGTTAACTACTCTGCACAACTTCTAATACCCTCTACATAGCTTCTTACGGGTTCCACTGATGGTACGTGATTTCATTTTTGCAGTAAACTGATCTTATGATAATTAGCTTCCATCAAGCTCTGGTCCCTAGCCTCGCAACGGTGCCTGCATACATTCACATACCATACGGACTCCGTATGGTCTCTACATTCTACGCATCCGACCCTGAAAACCTTTTACTCAGGGGATAAATCTGGGGTTGTCTGCAAAGTGGACGTCGAGGACTGTTCGGATGTGGCTGACGGCGTGTGCATCGTGCTTGCACGAGAATCAAGCGAAGAAGCTGGAGAGGGAATAAACAAAATCGTCACCGCTGACAATCGATTGCTCTGGACGGCGTCGGGCAGCTCTAGCATTAATCGTTGGAGGATTCCAAGGCAACCGATGAAGCGCGACCCAGGGGAAGATCGAGACCTATTTTCAGATCCCAATATTACAATGAAGCGCATCTCTACGGGAGTGGAGCTACCCCGGTCGCCTCAACTATCAATCCCTCAAGGTGAGGTATTCTTACCTGTTAATTACCATATGTCTACTCATGTGTCCTCCAAGGCTATAAGGATGACGAACCCCCTTCATATCCGGGGGTTCCCCTCTGTTCCCTGGTTAGGCTCGGCTACCCAAATAGCCCATTTTCGCCGTCATTGCTAATGTCCCGAGGGCGGGATGCAGAGGTGGCTACCCTATATTCTGCGGCCTCGGTTGTATCTGTTCCGGGTGGGCGGTCACCATTCAATACTGCTTTTCAGCATTCCGCTGCTGCTTTCACCTCCCAAAGAGATGTGAAAGGGCAAGCCTCAATAACGAACATCGATCAAGACCCCATCCACGAAACTCGCACGACCTACACGGTCCAGGAACTAGGCGAACTGGCTTCTGATGCCACTCCGTTCAATTCTAAACCGGATGGAGTTATCGTGGGCACTCGCGGGTTCGTTCGGGCAGTGTTACTGAACGACCGCATGCACGCCTTGACGGTTGATACGATGGGCGAAGTTGCTGTGTGGGATATCGTTCGTGGAGTGTGCTGTGGTTGGTACACGAAAGAGGATGTCCAAACTGCAACTGTTCGTGGGAGCTTGGACAGCAGCGCTCGTAGCAGAGAGCAGAGCGCGAACGGTGATAAAGAATGGAGTCCTCGCGAAGCCCTCGAGGCAGTCAGAGAACGTATTGAAGGAGAGGCCGTCGTTTCTGCCTGGTCGTCCGTGGACACAAAAACTGGAGTCCTTACGGTGCACATCAATGAGCGGTGTTTCGAGGCAGAAATATACGCCGACGAGGCGGGCTTTGACTTGGACAAACATTTTAATGACGAGTTCAGAAGTGCGTTCCCGAACTGATCTCGAGAAAAGTCCATGCTAATGAGAGGTCTAAAGTCAACATTGGGAAGTGGGTCCTCCGGAACCTCTTCCTGGGGTTCGTACGCGAGGAGCAGCGCATCCGGCGAAAACGCGACGTCCATGAGACGAATCAATCAGGTCATGCTAATGCACACCGTGGTGCGACACTCGAGAGATCGAGCCTAGACCTTAATGGTAACTTACCTAGCCCGACTGGACCCCTTTCGCTCCTCGAAATATCGAGGTCCTCATCACGCTTGCCAATATGTACGACCGTTGTCACTTCCGCAAGTGCATTGCCAGCAACACTTCCTGCGCTGCCTTCAGTTGCTAAGCCCTCTCCTTTACTAACTCCAATGATACCATTAAAGACTGCCAAGCCCGCGAGCAGCACATCGCAAACACCACCGTCCGACAAACCGCTCATGCCTCGTCCAATTCGAACGCATGGGCTCGATGTGCCACCACCAAGTGCAAGCCGCGAGCCCGATCATTTTTCTGGCCGTGCCCGTCGATCCTCGACAGCGAGTACTGCTTTATCTGATGGCGACTTTTCTGGCTGGGGGGCTCCTGGCAGTCCCCCACGCCATGGTGGTGATACCGCTGGACCGCTTACCCCTCTTACGCCAGGCGGTGGTTTTATGGGTCGTCTCAAAAGTCTCGGAAAGGGATCGGGTCGAAGAGCAGCCAACGAGAATGTCCCAAGTTCCCCAGTTGCAAGTGGTGCCGCAGACGCATCGACTATTCTCGAGGTAGGATATTAGATTATTACTTTGATTGTCTACCTCACAACTGACAGGATAACGCGCCTGGTGTAAGGACACCTACTCAAGCCCTGCTGTCAACCCCCCTTACTCCGCCCTTATCGAATGAAGTTCCAACTTTGTCACTTCCATCTAACATGATGATAATGATGTCAGATGAATCATACCCTGGCTGGAAGACGGTGTATCGAGGGAGCGTCTCGACCACCTGTGCTGATATATATGTCCTCGAAGAAGCCATGCCGCTTTGGTTACTTGAATATATCCTCTTCAACAAGGCTGTCGTGCCACCTGCAAGTAAAATCAGCTTTGTTCTACTGCCCTGGCCAAACCCAGATCCTGATGGCGAACAACTACCAGAGCTCTTGAATGTGTACGTTATGTCGGACGTTCTCTATGCTTCGTACGCTCATTATCCCTAGCGCCCAATCAAAGTTGACTGCGAGCAGATTTCTTCGAGTACGGAAACTAACCCATCACGTGAGTAACCACATTCCGAGAACTGGCTTGAACTCATTCCAATCAGGTACAAGAAAAATTAGAGAAGCTATCCATAGCCAATGTCACGTCTTCTACCTCCCCAGAACCACCCGGGTCCAGTTCTCCAAGCACGAAGACCTTCCGAACAAGAGCAGAGGAAACGTATGAAATTCTTTGCAATGATACGGTACTTTCGCTCGACATGACCCTTGCTGCGGTGCGACAATATTTCTGGAGACAGGCTTCTGA
Organism: Afroboletus lepidellus; assembly: GCA_038094355.1. Classification (NCBI taxonomy): domain Eukaryota; kingdom Fungi; phylum Basidiomycota; class Agaricomycetes; order Boletales; family Boletaceae; genus Afroboletus; species Afroboletus lepidellus. The sequence goes on along the minus strand of JBBPUA010000014.1, from coordinate 24,980 downwards.
ATTGACTATGTATTATCGCTTGAGGAGTCCTTCAGCGGTGCGAGGTAGTGTTGATATTCTGACTTGATGCACGCGGCACCTCATGTTTAAATTTTTTGTCATACTGCTGTTGTCCATTAAATCGGGCGGTAAATTATAATATTTGACAATCGTGTTAAATGTTTTGTGGACACCAATTATAGAATACACCCTCTGGTTTGAAGTCCGGGACGCAACTTGATGAGCAATGCTTGGCATCCACAGCGCCGAGTACCTCAGCGCTGAACTTATCAAAGAGTGAAAGGGCCTAGAGCGTAGTTTCTATACCTCAGTTCCCCAAATTAAGCTCTAGCCTGAAATCCACCGCTTGGTCATATTATATTATACGGTATTTTGTTTGTATATGCATCCAAGAAAAATCATTCATTTGCTCACAGGTTGCGTTATTTCATAAATGATCTTCTGGCAGCGTTATTGGAAGAGGAACACAAACCCCATGAGACTAAGGAACCTTGTTCGTACTCGACAAGCACTGGACAATTACGGAGTGAATATCTATACACCGATCTTGGCACATCTCAATACACTGGTGAATGAGAGGTAATGCACTGAAAACTGACGACGGGGCAAGACATACCCTGAGAGTAACCTCGGCAGTGATCCGACCCGACTGCCAAACATTCGTAATGGAAGAGAGCGCAGGCATGCACGCGACCACGACGACACCATCCGATGTATTCGATTCCTCTTCAGTAGGATCGAGTCGGATTTCGTCCCCCAACACGGCCTAGAGATGCTCGAATTCATTCTGTTCACCATTCGACAGTAGGTCTCCCTTACCGCGGAACACGACGCAACAAGTCCAAGCATTTCGATTCCTGCGTCTGCGAGCGCAGTGCTCGCTGCCACCGAACCCGACGCGACGCATCCCTCGATGCCGTCATTTTCAATGATCGTGATGAACACGTCTATAGATGACTTTGGAAACAGTTCCAAGCACACGGACGACGCGATCGATTGATGTATCGCGACAGCCAGGGATCTGTCTTCGGCGTCCTTTTTGTACGGATGCTCAGCCTCATTCGGGGGTCGATACGCAGAGGACCTCACATGAAGCGGTGATCGGCGGCGCGCGCACGAGAATGGCGCGAATTTGACCTCGATGTTCAGCTTGCCTTTGTCGCTGTACGCGGTGGATTTGGATTGTCGTGGGCCGTACCTGTCGACGGTAATGTCAGACTGGGCACGCCAAGAGTCAAAGGGAACTCACACGGCACATGCGAGCTTGGTCTTTTCGGTCTCGACGTACGCCGAGCCGTTTGCTTGGCTGATCAGCCCGGGCTGGAGGACTGGGACGGATCAGCTTGGACGGCGCACGATGGACGCGTCCTACATATTGGGCGAATGTCCGTTGGCTGTCGACCTGAACGCGCGTTCCAGGTCGTGCGGCGCCCGAGCCGTGGTTCAAAGACGGGCGGAAAGCTCTCGTCGGGGCCGTTGACGCGCCGTCTGTCGAATGGGTTCATGGCACAACGATCATTGGATTACGTAAGAACATGATCCCATGAAGGTCTCCTTCTCGCTTTCCAACAAGAACGCGAAGCCGCTCGGGGCCGCCCCTCCTCTTGCCAAGCCAGCAGCCTTTTCGTCGGTGGACGATGAAGATGCGCAGACCGTCGCTTCTAGCAGCAAAGACATTCAGGCGAACAAATCGCTCTTGGCCGCTAGCGTAGCGTCCTCGATGGCGACGCAGAAGCGCGTGGAAAAGGAACTAAAGGTCGACTCTACGGTCTATCAGTATGACGAGGTCTGGGATAGGATGCAGGAAGTAAAGCAGAAACAAAAGGAGGCGAAAGAAGTAGACTCGAAACAACGCAAAGTGGGTGCATATCATTTCGCCCTCAGTCGAGCGTTCTCATATGGTATGTCAGCCTAAATACATCGAGGGTCTCTTGAATACTGCTGCTACCCGTCGGCTGGACCGTCTCAGAGCAGAGGAGAAGATGCTGCAACGTGAGCGAGAACTGGAAGGGGACCAGTTCGCAGACAAGGAAGCCTTTGTCACACAAGCGTACAAGGACCAAATGGCTGAAGTCCGAAAGGCTGAGGAAGAAGAGAAGCAGAGAGAAGGTTGGTCGCATCTCTCACCCGTGTCCCTCGAGGTTTGCAATGAACGCGTGTTTCCAGAGGCTGAAAAGAAGAAACAAAAGGGAGCAACGACTGGAATGGCACATTTCTACCGCAAACTCTTGGAGGAATCTGAACAAAAGCACGAAGAAGCGGTCGTCGCCGCCACCACGGAACGCAAGCCTCTCATTGGGCCCCAGGGCCCTTCCCTGACCATCACCAAACCGGCAGACTTCACTCCAATGACCGACGTGGACCTCGCTCGGGTCGCACGCGAGCAAGGAAAGACTGTCGAACTAAACGATGACAACCAAATTGTCGACAAACGAGAATTACTGTCTGCGGGTTTGAACCTTGCGGCCCCCAACACGCGTCGTGTCGGACTACAACTAATGATCAAAAGAACGGAAGACAAGGGTGACTCGGAGGCTCATGTGCACCGTGCCGTTGGAACTGCAGCGAGTCGCAAAGAGATAACTGCAAGAAGGACAGCAGAAATCCGTCGACAAATGGAGGAAGAACGGGAACGGGAACAGACACAGAAAGAGAGAGACGAGGAGGATAGCAGGCAAAGAGTGGTTGCCAAAAGGAACACCGAAGTAGATGTGCAGGATGCAAAGGCTCGGTATCTAGAGCGGAAACGTCGGAAACTGGAGGAAAATGCAGCCGAGAATATCAGTACTGCCTCCGATGCATGACATCCATCTGTATGGTCGACCGAGAATGGTTTATGCTCGTACACGATCGTATTTCTTCTGTCAGCAGGACTGATTAAGACGCTCTTCCCCCATTAAAAGTACCAGCCGCCTGAACTCTCGCAGCACGGCCGCCGCAGGGGGTCGTTTGTCTGGATTATGATTAAGCATTGGTCTCGTAAGGTGCACCAGCTCAGGAATGTAAAGATTGGCGACCTAATGGGATTTAGCTGGGTGTAGACGCATGGAACAAATGACTCGTACACACCTTGCAAGCTCTGAGTATGAGAACAGCCAGGGCCCACACGTCGATCATATAAGGATTGCATGTTTGGCCGCGCTCGAGCTCGGGCGGAACTTCTGTTCCTTTTGGCCAGTGGGCGGCGGGAGCGGCCGGGTTGTCGTCGACCCTCCGGCTAAGTTCGTAATCGATGCAGGCACATCTGCCACGGCAGTCGGTAAGAAAATTGTGTAGAGATATGTCCAGGTGTGCCACGCGATTTCGGTGCATAAAGACAATGTGCTTTGGGGACAACGCGGTGAGTTACAAGACAGCACGGATTCAGGGGACACGATTACCTCTATGCATTGATGGATCATCGACAGAAAATCTCGTAGCTTGGAAGGGATGCCGGAGAGTAAATGGCAAGACCATTCCTCCATCACAATGAAAGAAATGGCATCAGTGGGCACTTCGATGACATCGAGCACGGCTGCATCCGATGTGTTACGACGATATTATCCAAAGCAGAGGAAGAACACACGTATACAGTGATTCATGGGATCGTTTCGCAGATGAGGGGAAGCCACGAGTCGTACATTTTGAGCTTCTTTGCTCAACCAATGGACGCCCTTGATCATCAGCTTCGTGCCGGTCGCGCAGCAGATGGCCCGGAAGAGGTTTTCTGGCTGTTGAGAGGCAGAAGACGGAGGATGGGAGGGGGTCGACCGAACCAGGCCAGGATCCTTGCAAAGAGCACTATCGTCTGGATGATATGCGATAGGCGGCTCTGCTACGCCGTGGCGACGATAGTGCTCTCTGACATCGCGCACGGTCTCTAGCCTGTACCCTTTGGCTGAGATCAGATCGCGGTAGGTCGACCACTGGGGGGCGAGCCGGGCGTTGAGCTGGTCGTCGTCGAGGGACGAGTCGGACGAGTCGGAGTCGCAGGAGGCCACGGAGTCGCAGTCGGACCAAGACATGGCAGGGAGGCCATGTTGGAGGGGGATTAAATGCCGTCTGGCTCGGGAAGAAAGAGCCAAGACGGGAAGTTGGTTGTTTGACCGATTTGTCCATGGAGGAGGGCACGAAAACGAAAAAGACGGTCTTCGTCGGCGGCCTGGGCGACGACGTGGACGAATCTGCCCTCTACGAGACATTCGCCCCCTTTGGTGGGTATTTCGTTCCCCTCTTGCCAGCGACCACCCACCGCGTCCAACAGGCGACATCGTCGAAGTTCAACTTCCACTCGCGCCGGCGAACCCGTCCGACACAGGTGGGACCCTTTCGTCTGTCGGACCAGCGTCTTGATCTCCTCCAGAACCCAAGCATCGCGGCTTTGCGTTCGTCACGTATGCATCCCCCGCAGATGCCCAAGACGCGATCGACAACATGGACCTCAACGAACTCCGCGGAAGGGTCGTCAAGGTAAACATCGCGCGACCAATCAAGGCCGCCATACAACCGGGAGCCGCAAACAGAGCAAGTAAGTAGTTTACTTGGCAGCACCTGTCAGCGGATGACCAACGTCTACCACTAGTCTGGGAATCGGAAGAATGGCTGAGGGAGTACGCAAAGCCACTCGCGCAAAGCGGGGGTAAGCTTCTCCTGAATCTCGACTCGCCCTCTCTCAGTCCGATGGTTAGGTGTGCAAGGACGACGGAATGCTAACAATGCAGAAAATGAAGAGCAGCCAACTGCTACAGATGACAATGAAGGAGAGGATGGGATGGAAGAATAGTTTCTTACTCCTCACTCACTTCCTGGATGCCGACGTCTCTACCGCCGGGTCATGGACGACAGCTTGCCTGTCCCACCTGCAGCCACATTGTGAGGTACAGAGCGGGTATGTCGGACGGGATTCAGAACTCTGCTATGTCTTGTGATACACGATGAAACAAGAGGGTACTCCTCGATGCGTTCAAAAATCTTTTGGATGGCTCATGTCTGATTCCTCGAATTGCGCGCGAGCTCGTTTGATATCCTCTTGCATGAATAATAGCTCTTCCATTCGAGCAAGTTTTTTTGCATCCGCTGGTCTGGATAATACCCGCCGCAGGTCTTCGATGGACAATCGAGTTTTCCTTTGAGGTCCTCCTGCCGTTTGGCACTGTCTCGCAAGAGTCACGAAATGGATGGTCGTCCAACGAAAAAGCGACGCACGACATCGACTATGAACTCGATCAAGATCTCTTCCATCACGTTCACCGTGTCCGTCGCCGGATTCCTGTCGTCTCCAAAACCATACATTAGGTTTTTGACTGGGGGAACCAGCACGATCAGACTGGAAGGCTGTTTAGAAACGATGCGTACTGACGTTCTTTCGTAAAGAGTCCCTTGAAGTTGGCAGGCTTGCGACCCCGCCCAGCGACGCCCGAAGCCGCACCTAGAGTCGCCCCAGTCTCGCGCACGTATGTAGGGGTGTAAGAGGAAAAGGTGGTCGGTCTCGGAGTGGGGGCCGCTGATGTGGCAGTAGTCGTGGTTGCAAGACTCGGCCTTGCCACCTGAGCCGTGGTCTGCGCCTGCTGCTGGGGGATGTAACTGTACGGGTACGGCCACGCGCCATAACCAGTCACGCCAGAGGCGTACGCGGCGCTCTGGTAGGCATAACCCTGGGTTGGATACGCGCCAGGCGTTCCGGGATGGTACGCAGCGTAAGGATAGGACGTCCCTGTTGCGTTGTGTTGGTAGTGTGTGTAAGACATGCAGTCGGTTGCTTTGTGTACACTTATATACTAGCCTCGTCGTCCACTTCGCCCCTCTCCAAGCCCCGTGCGCTGTCCATCATCTTCCGCACTTTCTGCCACTCAATGTCAATGATACCACGCTGATCCAGCCAATCCATGACTCTATCTGCGTTGTGAAGGTCGCGCGGAGGTTTGATACCACCGATATACGCAACTTTGACAAATCGCTGTGAGTTATCCTGGGCTTGCATGATTTCTCGTTGCAAGGCCTTGTAGAGCGAATACTACGCGATGTCACCGTCATGCGGAAGTAATGTGCGTGACTGAACAGACCTCCCAGTGACTGAATTGATGGTATACTTTGGTGCGCGCCGCACAGAATCGCCCGAGGTGAAATTCTCGTTTGGCTTTGTCTTTTCTGGAGTCTTCATCTTCTTCCGAGCTTTCATTCGACTCATCGTCGGATTCGTCCTGTGCATCACTGCATCAGCAAGTGCCAGGGAACGATACGCACGACACTACCTCGAAATCATATCCATCGTATGGTTTCCCAGTCAGTCGTCCCAACAACGTAGACGATCTGCCACCAAGATGACATGCATCACACTGGGGTATTGCAAAGTCTAATCGAACCAGAGTAAGGTCCGGGTACGTTTCTAGGGCTTTCCTGAAGTCTGATCTCCACACGGATGACGCCACGAGTGAATCACGCATGCCACTCAATTTGCGGCGAGTTACTTGTAGTGGCACGGAAAAATATTCCTCCTCTGACACACGGTAAATCATTCACTCTTAGCGAATCGAACAGCCAAACCTTTGAGAGCGCGCTCGAAAAATGGACGTCGGTCAACCAAAGGTCGCACGGCCATATGGACGAAAAGTTGGCAGATAATCTTGAAATGGTGTGTCAGGTCTTGATGGGTGCTCATACTGAATGCGAGAGGAAGTTCCGCGGGGGGGACTTCATGTTCATCTTCGACGATGAAGCCCTCCTCGCTACCAGTCTCGTCGTTTGGGGAATCCGACTCTTCGCTGTGGTGAGGTTTAGCGCCCTTGAATGGCACCTCTGCTGAACTCTCGGATTGCTCAGCTTCAGAAGATGATAGTTCGAGCGCTATTTCGCCACGCTTCTTGCCTTTGAGCACTTTCTAACACAGTCAGTGGGACTTCGGTGTGACGTCCGAGTTCACCCACCCTTCAGCTTTTCCAAGTTCTTCTGAAATGCTGTCATCTTGCCCCGAGAACGCAAACGACTTTCAAGCACCTCTGGGAATGCATGTGAGCGACGGATGGTCGGACGACCAAGCCACTCACGGTGTTTTGCGTCGAGTATATCATCATCGTCTTCCTCGGGGGTCGGTGGTCTTACACCTTTGACCAACTTGCGCTTGCGAGTGTCATCATCTGAGTCAAGAACAACTTTACGCTTTCCCTTTCGATGTCGTGGTACTACCAGGGTCTCTTCCAGTGATTCGTCGCTGGTTGCGCGTGCAGGAATGGCATGGGCGCCCACGAGACTCTTGTGTTTCTTCGGTCGACGAGGGTGATGGTCTTCATCGGTGATCTCGATGACCTCTGGCTCGAAGTGTATCGCACCGACATCACTATCCGCATCTTTCGCGTTGTCGAGATTGCTGGATGAAGAACTGGATACTTGACGCGTCCGCTTTCGCCTTGAAGGACCGGGGCTAAGACTCTTTGCAAACGAGCCGGAGGGCGACGAGCTCAAAAAGGGGAGCAGCTTCTGCTGCTTGGATTTCTTGGGTGATGAATACGTCGCTGGTCTTCGGGGCATCCCAGTCTCAAGTTGGTTCGATTCTGAGATAATTGTAGCCCCGAAACTACGAGTCACAACTACGACCAACAAACACGCTTTGACCCGTCAAGCCGCACGAAGCCTCGCCTTTTGTGCCTTTTTAGCTTTCTCCTTCATGACCGTAGACCCGATGAACAAGCCAATTCCCGAGAGTCCAACCACGAGCAAGAACGCTGGCAGCCGGACGGCCCACTCACGCGCGGGGAAGTAGTCGTGTATGGGACTCGATGCGTCGAAGAAGGGCTGTGGACATGAGACGCGAATTGCGGGGTAGAGGGGTGTACTGACGAGGAGGATGGCCCAGGTAGTGTAGTAGACAAACACGAACGCCGCGACGAGCAGCATAGAACCTCCGAGCATCTTGTCGCTCACCGCCTGTCCTGACGGCTCATTGTCGACCATACCACCGAGTCGGGGCAACTCACCATCGTTGCTGTTTGTGCGTGCAGTAAAGTCGGTGTCCAAAGTCGGCTGTGAACCTCGCACCCATGATATCGTATGCTTTTGCGTCTCTCGCTCACGTCCGGATCCTCCTCCTCCCAGTCGGCCCCATTCCTAGGGCGTCTTTCGATGCGTATGCCACAGAGATACGGACATTCGATGCCATACGTCTAGGAGATATACCTGGCGATGCCAAGGACGAACGAGGTACGCCTCGCCGCGACACCTGATGTCTGCACACCTGAGTACGGGTCCAGCTCGTTTCATGCCGAACCCGATGTCCAGCGGGTATCTTCACCTCGGCTTCCAGTCCCATCCAAACTTGCATGCCCACTCGTCCTTGTCCCTCTTCCGACCCTCGCACTTCAATTTGGGCATCATCGGCATCGCTACGTGTTCTTCTTCCAATCCCCTGTCGTCCGCCTCGGAACAATTCGAGAACGCGCTAGTCGAGGTCTCTCCGGAGGTCTCGACGTTCCCACTCGCAAAAACTTGCTTCGTCTTTCAGGAAGATGATGAACCCAATGTTGGCCTGGGAGAAAACCCACCTGGCCTCTCGCTAATCCCGAATGCAATGGGGAACAAGAGGTTGTACATCGGCACGTTGCTCGCCGACTTGTGTTCGCAGATCTTGGGTGAATTCGGACGCTTGGTGTGTGATGGCATTCTTGTGCTATATATGCGTCTCACATCTTTAGGTCCATATATTGGAATCGCCAGTGGGGAACGAGCATCTGAATGCGACTCTCTTTCCAATCCTTCCCACCGCTGCGGAAATGCCATTTGCTCTGGACTCCAACTTGCACCTTTTCCAATACACCTTTCCCACTCATTCGAGTCAGCCGGAACTCGGATCGCAGTTGTCTAGCCATGCGAACAATGGAACGGCGCGTAACTCATCCACAGGATTACAACGTCATTCCACGTTGGGTGCACCACCAATCAAGAAACGCGTTAGCGCAGTCGGAACAGCCTCTTCTCACGCAAGGTTGTTTAAAGTTTATGGAGACTTCTTCCTCCTGGCGGGACGGATACAGGATGCCAGGATTTGGTCCGTGGACATCATTTGTCCGGGCTTTCAGTTGACGACCTTGAAGGTACCAGGAAGCATTGAGTATATTCAAGACTGGAATGGACCCGGTCTGGCAAGCTTCAGTCATGGAAGGCTTGGCTGTCATTTCTGTTCTTGATTCTTGGGCTGCTGGTCAAGGGCTAGTGAGTTTCTCCTACCGTCGATGATCGTCAGTGTTATACGTCTTTACAGCAGGCATCAATCAGTGATGCAAGGGACCTGTGGATGGAGATCAATGAACAACTCACGCAAGCTGTTGCCACATATCTCAAAGCTAGTGTTCCGTCGGATACCATGCTGGATTACTCCCTATTAGCACTCGTCTACACATCAGCTGTTCTCCGTCAGACCTCATTGCTATTTTGCATTTGGTCGTCCAAAGGATGGGGCATATTGGCTTTCACATCAATGTTGCAACCGAGTGCCGTGTCTTGCTGGCAGAGGGTTGTCTCCGATAATTCCTGGGTTAACCTCGAACGGCTCAGTTCTATTACCGGTATCACTCGTGCCCAAATTTCTAGCACAGTTTCACAGGCGCACGGTCCTTGGTTATTGCACCTCAGTCCTCAAGAGCGTCTTATTGTCCTACAGTCCATGGCTAATATCTACGGTTGCATGGGATACAAGCGTAAAGAAGCGTACGTTCTCCGGGAAGTGGTTAGTTGCATCATGGACTTGATTGTGTGCGGTCGGGATGAAGCCTATCAACTTCGAAAATCTGATGTCGGAAGTGCCGGCTTAGTCGTCCGCACAGCCGGCCTCCAGAATGGCGACGACAATACTCCTGCTGGTAATGGGAGTTTGGCTTTTCGACCGAATGAGAACTTGGAGGGTAACCAAAGCGTGCTCAGAGTTCTTGTCCATGCATGCAGAGCTCTTGGTGTCGATCTGGAATCTGTGAATGTGGCTGTAGCATCAAGCACCAACGAAGACAGCAATGTCGATCCCGATATTGTTCCCGTCGAAGCGTTGTCGTTGGCGGAGTCGCTGAACAATTCATTTGGATGGCCAGAGCTTCAGGTAGGGGTCGTGCGCGAAGCTATTGCGGTTGCTGAGGCACTTCCTGGTCAGTGAATATCTTTGCTACCGATTGAAGCTCACAGATGCCATAGATCAACTGGCTGTGGCTCGGTTTGCCTTGTCTGCTCTCAAGACCATGCGTTCTATTCTTGTCACTAACGACCAATGCCACCTGTACCAAACGGCCTCCAGGGCACTTGCCGTAACACGGCGGCGAGGCGATACCTCGTTGATTGAGTACTGGGCAGGACATCCTGTACAAAGTATTGCTGTGCTACCGTAAGCAAGTTGCGCCCGCTGATCTTGTGGCAACTAACAACACCCCCAGTCTCCCTTCGCACCGCCTTCCGGTTGAGAAACCGCTGTCGCTACTGGCCGCAAATGATCCAACGCTTAGCATTATATCGGGCTCGAATAACGACCTGTTTTTGTACAACCCACGCAAGTCCTTCAACACGCAAGTAAGCTGGAAGAGATGTCTATATTCCTTGGGGCGACTGAACATGTCTGTGACAGGGAAAAACTATTATTGTCCAAAATGAACTTGCCGAGCTGGTCATCACTCTGCGCAACCCCTTTGTGTTCGACCTAGAACTGCAAAATGTGTCATTGATGTGAATATTGTCCCAGAACTCTTATTCTTCGATGCTGACCCCCTCCAGCACGTCGGGCGCCGAAGTTGAATGCAGTGCCATCTCGTCCATTATGATTCCCGCAAATACTGTCCATGCTGTTACGTTGACTGCAATTGCTAAAAAGCCCGGTGTCTTGGTTATCAAGGGTTGCATTGCCAGCGCACCTAATGGCGCACCTAAGAGATTTTTCCTTCCAGTATCTACAGAAACCGAGGAAGAGCATCAATCGCGAAGGCATAGTATGATGGTTTGCGAGAGCGAACGGACAAAGTACACTGGACTCGACTCACGGCCGTGGGACAAGGGTGGGAGACGTTTCACCAACTTTCTAGTGCCATCAAAGTCGAAAACGCGTTTCTTGGAGTGCGTAGTCGTCCCAGAGCAGCCATTACTTCGCCTGAGATGGACTTCTCTGACACATGCAGCAGTAATGCTCTACAATGGCGAGAAGTGTGTCAGTAATTACGACAGTGTTCCTTTTCTCTGACGCTGTTTCTAGGTCTACCATCCGACTCACATTAGAGAACGTCTCCACTCTGCCAATCGACTTTCTGGCACTATCATTTGATGATTCTACAATCGCTCCTGCACAGGAGGCATTGACAGAGGGACAACTCAACGTGTTTGACGTATACGAAACTGAATATGATCTTATTCATCATCAAGCCTTTTCGTGGAATCGTGACAAGGAGAGTAAAACCATCGATCCGGGTCAAAAAATCGTTGTTTCCGTTGGGTGCTTCGGAAAGGCCAAATGGTACGTCTACCTCGAACTCGTGCTTGCAGAACCCAATGCATTCCCTCAAGCACCAGCGCCACCGTTCGTGTATCATATGCATATGTTCAGCGGAACGATGAACCAGGAGCCACACCAGAGATCTTCCATACGAGACAATTGACATATCCGATGACCGTCACCGTTTACCACATGTTAGAATGCCATGAGATGAACGTCATGCCTTTGGACGCATTCAGCGATATCAATGATGACTTGCTCAGGGACAGCGACCCACACGACTGGTGTCTATTCTCAATTGAAGTACGGAACACATACGGCTTGCCGTTCGAGGTTACCTTTGTCAGGGCTCAACAAGGTGAGGTTGAACTTTTCTTTTTGCTAGACACTGCATTTATCGAAGAAGACGAGCCAGATATCACAGCACGCACGATTGTCCCACCTGGATCGACGTCCCGGTAAGTCAAGTCAAGCGTGTTCGCGATTCTGTTAGGCTAACAAAAGTCCATCAATCAGAATCCTTCTCCCGATCAAAAGGTTCCGACTATCTAATGACGTCACTTCGCGTCCCATTCCTACCTTGTCAGATCGCCAGTTCGTGGTTTCCAAGTCCGGCTTGAGTGATGAAGAAGACAAGGCTCAGAGAGAATTGTTTTGGTACCGCGAGGAACTGCTGGGCATCGTTCGCGGTCGCTGGAAGGAGGTCAGTCTCGTCGATGCCTTACTAACCATGACTGATTTTTCCTCAGGCAAATGGAAATCGCAATGGATATTTGTCCCTGCGACAACAGCGCATGACGATGCACATGCTCAATGCGCTCAGGACAGACCTGACTCGCATTGATCTGTCGTTGGCGCCATGTTGTCCCGAAGACCCTGCCGTCATGTTATCCGGTGGAAAGTTCATCGTAGCACCGCATACGGTTATGAACGTGGTGGCTAACGTCACCAATGCTGGTCGTATGTCGATCTACGCGAGATCTTGTACTCCGTGTTGATCGTACCTTAGCCTCAACCTTGGTGATACTGCTGAATCTATCGACGGGCCCAGAAGAGCACGTCCTGTTGCAAGGCTCACTGACGGACATTCCGCTGGGCCGCATGGAAAATGGCCAGTCAGAAACAGTACAAGTACCGCTCTGCTTCCTCAGCACGGGGCACTTTGAGATTGCTGCCGAAGCACGGCAATTAGGTGACGCTGGAGGAAAACGGCGGACGGGGGTCGCCCGCCTGTGGACGATCGTTAGAGAGGGCAACTAACAAACTCCACCGTCAGACCCTAGATAGCGTCCGATTTTTGCTACCAATTGGTTCGTTGAAGGGGAACCTCGTTTATTCAAAGGTCAGATTTTGTTCAATAAAGCCCGAAGCTGTCAAAGCTATCCGGTGTGAAAACTGTCTCTCCCACCTTATGAGGCAGTGAGAAAATGTGCATAGCTACAGGCAACTAGACTTTTAGTACCCAAACACCCTATGTTGAAGTCGATCGATCTCGTGGCCTTGTCCTGGAAAGGAGATGGAAAAAATATAGTCCCACCGAGGATTGAACTCGGGACCCTTGCATAATGTAACCTCATAAGTACAACGCTCTGACCACTGAGCTATGGGACTATCACTTGGCATTCCACCGGTGGAAATCTATATTCCTTATGTAAATCATATTCCAATCACACATTATGTAATTTAATAGCATGCAGACTGAATTCACCAGATGATTTGAGGGCCTCAGGGAGTTCGTGTCGTCCGGTGGGCTGACGCCCTCCTCTTGGATACGACAAGAAAAAATGAGACCCGATCTCAGCGCGATTGGTCCTCGATGGGATTCAAAAGGGCTATGGCATGTTTGGGATCAAAAGAATTTTCGTCTACAATTCTGCGCACCTTGAATCGACATTTTTGGAGCCGTATCCGACGTTTTGGGGGGAGCTGTGTCCTCGTAGGATATAAGTTTTAACTCTTCATCCCTGAGGGAGACTCTAAAGACGCGTTTCACAAAGGATGAGTTGTTCTGAAGTTCATATACCACTGGCTGATCCCTGCCTGCTCGAAGAGCGATATTCAATATGCAGATATACGGACAACCCAGCCGGAGACTAACTTTGGGAAGTTTTCTTCCATTTGTAACCATCACGGAACCTCTTTCCCCGATACACTACTGTCATCCTGTCCTGCACCCACTGTGGCAAAGGCTCGGGCGCGAGCTCAAGTTCACCAGTTCCATACTTGGTAGCTAGCTCATCAGCTTTTTCTTGGGTCTGGACTATGTGGCTACCAAGGGGTGTCAATAATTAGGCATAATATGAGACTCAGCATCCTAATAACACGTCTATGATTGTGTTCTGATAGGCAGGACTTGCGGGCTCAGATTGCTCCATTCTAGCCAAGGATCTTTACGACAGGCTGCATTTTTTGACCTCGATTATATGTAATAGAAACATTGCGGCGGCGGTGGTATGTAATTGTTTGTCATCCGAGAAATCCTAAAAAACCAATTATTATTGTCTTTTTCAGGCAACTTGGCAACGCGGGAATTTCACTCAATCATACATTTACCCTCGGTCGCCTCATGACGCCTCAACACACCACCGGAATTTAAAAGTAAATACAGCCTGTTGCTCACGGAGTACTGTACAACGTATCCCAAGATGACCGAGGACGAAATTGAGACCTTTGGAATTTTGGAATTTTCAAATCTGACCTTCGGTCGCCTCAAAACACAGACCGAGGTGTCCCGCAAGTTGAACAGCATCCTCTCCGACACATTCCGGTGGTGTGTTGAGGCGTTATGAGGCGGCCGAGGGTAAATATATGATTGAGTGAAATTCCCGCGTTGCCAAGTTGCCTGAAAAAGACAATAATTGACAAAAAAGAGAATACACTCAGATCTGGTGCCCTTCGCATCTGCTATGAGGTTGTACACCTACCATGAGGCGGTGGGAGAATGCACTGCACGGATATTACGTGACACCTTGGCAAGCCGAAAAGTTGGCCAGCAGGACCCCGGTGATCAAGCAACGCCCTTTACACGTCTCTCCAAACCCAAGCACCATTTGGACCAGGCTCCTGCACCGCTGTGTCGAGTGAGGGGTGGCATCCGAGATAATCCCTAGTGGCTGTACGATATTTTAGGGATAACTGATGACAAATTGGCCACACATCCATTCATTTCATCTCATGGATCGAGAAGCCTTGTTTCTTCCTCGCAGCCGCTAGCCGAAATGTGCAAGAACCTCGTCCCAACCCTCCTCCCTTGTTCGTCCGAGTGTGTGATCCACAGAATCGCCTTCAACTCGCTCTCGGGCGATCGCAACTCGCGACAAATAAAGTCTTCGACTAGCGCCGTCGAGTGGGGATCGAGCGCCGAAGTGGGCTCTAGGGAGGGGTGAGAAGCAGAACCGGAGCGCGCCAAAAAAAAAAAAACCAAGACGAACCATCCAGCAAGAGCACCTCTGCCGTGTTCAAACCGAGCGCAGTGGCCAGCGCGATCCGCTGCGACTCCCCACCGCTCAGGTTCGCCCAGTTCCGGTCCCAGAGTTCCTCGTCGATCCCCCACGTCTTGGCGATTTCGATCGGGTATATGAGTCCGCTGCGAAGAGATTTAGGAACCTTGCGGGAACGGAAGGTCGAGATGGTTGCGAGGAAGTCCCGCGGGGTGCCTGCCAGCAGTGAGGGTCTCTGTGGGATGTAAAACACTTTCGTCCTAAAGGTGGGCACGCCTACGGGGCGCTCCGTGAGCACCAAGGCACACCATCAGATTGAGGCACCAAAACGCACCAAATGACTTCGCGGTCCTGGAGACTAACTTAACACACTTGTCAACGACAGCAAAGGCCACTCACCGTCCTCTATACAGAACCTGGCCGGAGTACACGTTCAGATGAGAAATGCATTTCAATAGGGTGGTTTTCCTACCGAAGCCATCAGGCAAGCTAACATACCAGAACATGACGTGACGTACCCTGACCCGCTCTTCCCCTGTAAAATGATTACATCGCCTTCGTTGACATCAAAGTTGAGTTTGCTGAAGATAGTGTGATCTTTGTCCTTTGCGCAACTGACATCGCGAAGTTGTAGTAACGGTGTCATGGTATTTGATGCGCAGGGGGGTCGTGAAAGCCATCTCTAAGTTACATGAATGATCCCACGGTGGTGACTAACCGACATTGGGGTGGCCGTGATGGATGTCCTAATAACATGAGTCTATAGTAATTACTTCATATCTACGGCTGCGGTGCCATGCCCATCTCTTCTGGCGTCAAATTCGAGCTCTCGATCATGACACCGACACCAACTTTAGCAGCATTCTAGCGACATTGTCAGCGCAATCATAACGGGAAACATGTGCAAACTTACCTTGAAGTGGTCGATCTCACCAGAGACCAGGAACGCGAATGTCGGGGCAAAGCGTTGCTCAAGGAGAGCCGAGACTTTGCCGGTGGAATCCAATTGGGCTCTGAATGTTGCCATTCGGAGGTCGTATTTTGCACCCAAAGTCGCTATAGCGTCTCTTCTCTGAACACCCGCAATTACCTGGAGGTCTGCTGCAACCTCGACCTTGTCGCTCAGCTTTTGCCAGTAAGTCGTCTGCAAGATGCCGGCGGGTTGCAGTTGAGCCGTAGCAATCCAATTTTTGTTGGTGCTGGTATACTTGGCAAGGTAGGACGTTGCGAACTCAGACAAGTCAGGTGTCTGTCGCTGAAATAGCGTCTCAAAACCCAAGGCTAGGTTCTTGGTGACCGACTGGAAGTAACTTCCTATGTATATACCGGTGAGGTCGGTCGGTGATGGGTTGACAGCTTTGGCGTTGAGGGAGTAGTCTCGGCCTTGATAGTCTTGTTCCAGCTGCAACATGCTATGTCCAACCTGTTGGGAAAGCTATACATGACGTCAGCACATGAAAAACCAGAAAGCAAAAATAAACTGTACCTGGGCCTGCATCTTGGTGATGCAGGTCTCTGTCCAACCTTGGTTCATCCTGGCATTCACATTACCCTCGTGATCCACGCCGCCCTGCAACAGTACCTGGAGATCGTGTGAGCGGATTGAGGAGCTCACAAAGAAGGCACTGTTACACTGTTTGTTGCATATACCGCACCAAAATTATAGGACGGGGCCGCGACCTGAGAGCCAAGGTTGAAAGAATGGGATATCTGGAACGCGGGATTGACGGAAAGGTTCTTGGAAAGGTCGGCCCTAGCACCGTCGAACATGAAGTTTGTCAGGTGGGTGACTGCGGACAAGTCAGGGGTGAATGAAAGTCGAGGAGTGATCGGGAGCGTACGTTTGACTTCCTTCTGCAGGTTCTCGACCGTGCCGGGGTTTGGAAGGTCCAAAGCCTTCCGCCAGTCTGCAAAGCGACCATAAAGGGACGTTAGAGGCGAAATGGCGGACAGAAAAGCAGTCCTTTTTGGTGGGTGAGCGAATGACGGGGAGGGGTCATCAAGACCAGGTTTTTCCAAAGAGGACGCCATTGAAGACTTTGAGTTGCAGCCGCGTCGCATGTTCAAAAAAACGACCGTGGGCGCGACCTTCCAAATGGGGTCAAGGGCGGTCCGGTCCACTCCCGCAACAACCATCACGCGTCTATCTCTGTCTCCGCAGCGCATTTGCCGAATTGCCATCCACATCGCCCCCCAGCTCTTATAAGCACATGTGTAACAATCCCAGGCGAACATCCACGTCTGCTCACGTCCCAGATGTCCTTCCCCCTAACTCCTTCCCAGAAACGATCGGTGTTGCTGGCAATCACCATCGTAGTGAGTTCATCCATCTGCGCAGCCCCGACGTCCTGACTTTCTCCGAGTTGGGTGTCTGCTTTTTGTTTGGCTCGGGACGTAGAACAGTTGCCCTAAATCAGCTCCCTTCCCAATGGGACCTCCGGGACCACGAAAGCATCTACTCTGATTCCGCAGTCCACCCTCAGGCGGCGACGCCATCGCCAACGTCGCAAGATGGTCCAATTCCTCCTGCCCACCTTTTTGTCGATCCACTCATAGCGCAGCCGCGCCGCGCCAACGCAACGCTCCTGATTCTCGCGCGGAACAACGATCTAGGTGGCGTCATTCAGAGTATCGAGCAAGTGGAATCAAAGTTTAACCGCAAGTTCAAATACCCCTGGGTTTTGTTGAATGAAGAAGAGTTTTCAGCCGAGTTCAAACGGTTTGCAGACAGTGCATCGCTCGTGTAGCGTGCTGACGCAGTACCAGACGCGTTCGCGTGTTGACTGATGCGCCTGTTTCTTTTGGTGTGATACCCCACGAACATTGGTTCCAGCCGGACTGGATAGATGAGGAACGCGCACGCGAGGGACGAAATAAGCTAGTGAAGCAGAACATCATATATGGCGGTCAGTTTAATCTGTCGTCGACTGTCATTCTTGCTCAAGATATAGGTATTTTCAGGCAGCGTCTCGTAAGTGCGATCATATTCCCTCGACGCGAACAACCTACGATCATTCATTTTCAAGCTATCGCAACATGTGCCGTTTCAACTCGGGTGTAAGTACCTAACTCGGAGCGGCTTAGCACTTCGCTGACCTTACATTGCCTAGTACTTCTTTCGACACGAGCTACTTGAGCCTTACAAGTGGTATTGGAGAGTAGAGTGAGTGGTTTCCGAATCGTCATCGAGCTCATTCTGAGGCCTTGCCAGGCCTGACGTCAGATATTTTTGTGACATCGATTATGACCCCTTCTTATTTATGCAAGATAGCAACAAAACATACGGTATGAACACTTGTTAATGACCCCTTACTCCCTGTCCATGTCCCACCTCATAGGTTTCACGATATCTATGCCGGACTGGGAACCAACAATAGCGACATTATGGAGCTCGACCCGAGGTATGGAAAGATGGTGTCACGCATGCGGTGTGCGAAACGTTGAACTCTCATCGAATAGAATTCATGGCAGCCAATCCGCAGTATCTGCATCCGAATAACTCCATGGATTTCCTGTCCGATAATGCTGGCGAGACGTACAACTTGTGTCATTGTGGGTGGACTATCTCTCGACGCCAGCCAGCGCACTGACCGTCCCGAGCAGTCTGGAGCAACTTTGAGATAGCTGATATGGACTTTTGGAGAAGCGAGGCATATATGAAGTATTTCGAGTTCTTGGAAGAAAAGGGTGGCTTCTACTACGAGGTGCGGTCTTGTACTTGCTCTGTTTGTTCACGAAGTTAACCCAAGTCACCATCAGCGATGGGGAGATGCACCCATTCATAGCATAGCGGTGTCATTGTTTGCTGGCAAGGATCAGATTCACTTCTTTAAAGACATTGGCTACCGACATAGTCCATTCCAACACTGTCCGCAAGGATCGGATTGGAGAAAAGGGCATTGTTCGTGTGACCCCAACGATAATTTTGGTACGGGATGACTATGACTTCTCTCAAAGAAGAATGCTGATTTTGTTGGACGACCAGATTTTGCCGAAAACTCGTGTTTGAAACACTTCATGCGTTTAATATAGAGCCGTGTAATATTACCGTAGATGATCTATTTATTCACTAATAATTTTCTGAGTGGTCCTCACTTGACAACGTCCACTGCTGGGCGCACGTGACCACATCCATACGTATGTACTGCGGCTATGGCTAGCGTGAGTTTTAGTCTCGACACGTTGGCTGTGACTCGCAGTCTGCAGAATCGTTTGCGTTTCGACGCCCATTTCAGCCCAGGGTAGTCCAGGTTGACCTACTCGCAAGATGATGACGCCTATGCGTTATGTCGTCCTCGCCCTCGGCATAATTGTGAGTTCGAGGTCGGCTCGTGGTCGACTACCATCTCACCCCGTCTGCGACCAGGTTGGACTGCACTATATACTCAGCTTCACACATGATGATTATGGGAAAGCCACGTCTGTCTCGCGCCTCACGGACTACTTTTCGGGTGCTCCTTCGCCACACAGGGAGACTGTGCCGGACCAATACTACAAACCACCCGAACCTGTGTATGAACCGGATCGAAAGGCGAACGCTACATTTGTGATGCTAGTGCGCAACAGCGACCTTGCCGGTATCATGAGCAGTATGAAGCAAGTCGAGGACAGATTCAACCGGAAATTCAACTACCCCTATGTCCTTCTCAACGACGAGCCGTTCACGGAAGATTTCAAACAGTATGACATCCATTGTGTCCCATGTTTTTGTTTACAATCTTCATTACTCAGGCTTATTTCCGCATTGACTCATGCTAAAGTGGAGTTTGGGTTGATCCCTCGGGAGCACTGGGTGCAACCCCCTTGGATCGACGAAGACAAGGCCAGGGCGGCTCGTGAAGAGATGGTGAATCAAAATGTCATCTACGGAGGTGCGTTTTCATTTCCAGTGTGGATAACATATCGTCCAACATGCCCATACATTTCAGGAAGCGTGCCGTGCGTCGGCCCTTGTATGGTTTCCGTGTTCTAACGACGCCGTATATCCACAGGTATCGAAATATGTGCCGTTTCAACTCAGGGGTATGTATAACGAAAAGTATTTCATAAACGAATCTGACAGTCACGTAGTTCTTTTACAAACAAGAACTTCTCCAGAAATACAAATATTACTGGAGGGTGGAGTGAGCATCGTTTTCCCGAGTTGGATGCATGGACTGATTGTGATCCGTATAGGCCCGATGTCAGATTTTTCTGCGACGTCGACTATGACCCTTTCTTGCTGATGCAAGATCGTCAGAAAGTTTATGGTGGGTCCCTCCCGTTCGCGTGTAAACCATTCAATATATCTCACGCTTATGTAGGGTTCACCATCTCGCTGTTTGAGTACCCCGCCACTATCCCTACCTTGTGGGATCATGTTAAAGGTATGCCCACCAGCTAGGTTTTGTGATGTCTGGAAACTGAGTCCTTCTAGCCTTCATCAACGAGCATCCTGAATTGCGGCCACCCACAGATAATGCCATGGGCTTTCTCTCCGATGATGGAGGGGAATCTTATAATCGTTGTCATTGTAAGTTTTTTTATCCATATGCTGTCTTAGTTGCTCATGGTGTGATCGCAGTCTGGAGTAACTTTGAGATAGCGGACATGGACTTTTGGAGAGATGAAGCTTATTCCAGGTTCTTTGACTACTTGGACGAGAAAGGTGGCTTCTATTACGAGGTACGTTTTCGTTGTTGAACACCTAAGATTTCGATGCTTAAGCACCCACAGCGATGGGGCGATGCGCCGGTACATAGCATAGGTGCAGCCCTTTTCGCGCGGAAGGACCAGCTTCACTTCTTCAATGACATCGGGTATCGCCACGAACCCTTCCAACACTGTCCTCAAGGCGATCTGCACTCGAAGAATCGATGCTGGTGTGACCCAGATCAGAATTTCGGTTAGTCTTTCCGCCCAGAGCTCATTCTGGGGAAAGAGTGTTGACATCTTTCAAGATTACGAGTGGTATTCATGTCTGAACAAATATGACGCGCTCTTCAGGTGACTGCAGATCTCGCATAGCACGCATCCCATGTACTTGTCTTGTTCTCCGCCTGGCTTACTTTCCATCGTGAGCCAGTGGTTACCAGCCTAGCTCAGCACTCCTCGCATCACGTTTCGCGAATCATTATAATAGATGACCTCACGGCTACACTTGCATACACAAATCGTGAACGATATAAGAGCCCGCGCAACGGTATGGGCCAAGGTCAAACTAGGCTATGCTACGGCATTAAACTCAGAGGATTGATTGCGAATAGTATTGGAACTATGGCCGACGACATCATTGAAATGGCCTGGACTAACAGTACAAAATACCCACCGAGTCGTAGAGACGCGTCCAATTGGATCCCAGAGAACTATCAATGAGTCGATCCACATACTCTCCAACAAGGGAATGTGTAAGAGCTGGTTGGAAGCGATCTCGAAGTTGATTGGTAGTTTGGTCACCGAAAGCAGCAAAACAAGGGAGAGTGGAGTCTACAAAGGAGGGTTAGCGGGCAGTGTCACTTGATCATCGTCCTGGCTACCTTTCTGCATTAGCTCAACTAAAGCTGCGCGAGAGTCAGCACCGGAGCTGAAATGAGCAGCCAACTCACTGATGATCCGGTCGCAGTGTTTCCTCGCGACTTCAAATCCCTCCCTGAACAACCTTCTAAACTCTAAAAACGCCTCGCCAGTGATGCCGCCTAGAACCTCGACATACTCTGGCGGCAACTTGAACGGAGCAGCTTCGAATCCAATATTCCCAGGCGAATTCGAGAGCATGAATCCAAAGTCTATATGGATAAGGTGACCATCTCTATCAAGGAGGATATTGCCGTTGTGGCGGTCTTTTATTTGGAGAACAAAGGTCACGACCGAGTAGCCTGACAGCAAATCATCATCCCCCGCGATTGTACAGCTCTTGGAAACGACCTACCTGCGAGGGACTTTGCAAAGTTGCGTTGTGCACGCGCGAACTTGGCCGTCGAGGGATCTCCGTACGTATTTTTGAAGTGGTCCAACAACGTTACATAACCCAGTCGACCCTCAGCCAGACGCCGTGCATATTCAGCCTTCTTGATGGAGTGTATAGACACGGCGTCCGTGATCGTCTCGACCAAGCCCGACGATGCCCCCGTGATGAGGATACGGAAGCTAAAATATAGGTCACGAAGAACCCGAACACGTGATAGATACTCACTATCGAACCCAACATTGACAGCTCTCCTCTTGCCATATCCGCTCGAATTCTCGAATCAATTGTACAGCAAGCTGTTCTTGTCGCAGATCGCCACCCGTTTTCACGATGACAGAGACACAGTCCCAGTTTACTACCAATATCTGAGCCCACAAAGAACGCGCGCAAAAAAATCGGGCGGTCCGCACCTAGGTGTCCATATGGCGAATTGTGCCGTATTCGACTCTGAACCAAACCGTGAGTGCGGACGACAGTACATGCGCACTTTCACGAACCTTTTTGGCAACCCAAGACTCACTAAAAACCACCGCAGACGGATCAGCTTTACTCAGCTCTCGCTTGATGATTCGCTCGTCTTCGGCCGTCTTCATACCTTCACTACTTCCAGATGCATTGAAACCGATCTCGCCTTCACGCATCCGAGCCATACGTTCTTCCTCGAGAGCGAGCATCTCTTGCATGATACGGTCCCGGATTGCCGCAGCTTCGGCATGTTGAACACGCATGCGCGTGATAGGGACGGAGGTAGTGGTATCATGCGGGTTGCCCCCAAGCGAAGGATGAACTGGGCCACTCGATGAACCGTCGGATGTCACAACCCCAAGCCAACTGGAACCTGGTAACCAACTGAGGGAACCTGACACGGGAGACGAGATATCTTGCGCTGTCTCGGGAGCAGTGTCCGCGCCAAGTGGTTTGGGCAACGGCGTGACGGTTTCACGGACAAGACTAGCGTTTAACTGGGCGAGCATGATCGCCGCTGTTCGCATTCGATCCGAATAGTCATCGAGTGACAACATATGTTCCCCTTCACTCGCACTCGTACTGGGGGAGCGGAGAGAATCTGACAGATGGGGTGTGGAAGTCGGACGAGAACTGGTAACAGATGCAACCGCTGTATTTTGTTCTACCACGGGGGACGGCAGTAACGGAGAACTGCGGGACCACGCGGCAAGCTCGAGTTCCCGATTCTTAGGAGCAGGCGGGAGGATAATCGTCTCTGAGAGGTCAATTGGCCCGCGAAGCGACTGCCCTTCTCCGTATACCTGTTCCACAAGATCCATTTCTTCATCATCTGGGATGGGTAAAGAGGTATTACTTCCGTGTGGTGTGTCTGCGTCGTCCGTGACACCTCCGTCTTCCAAGTCTGCAGTGTCTTTTCCCAGAACCTGCTCGGACCTCACGACAGCATCCGCAATGGCGGAGGGACGCATCCTCGTGTTCCCGAATGTTATAAGCTCTTTCGAAGCACCCTTCCTCTCATCCTCCTTCGATACAATGCGCTTGAGGAGTTCCTTGTTCCCGCGCTTCGAGGGGTCAAAGTCGAGGTCGTCGTGCAGAATTTCTATGAGGAGAAGATAAGGTGCTCGTTCGGCAGAGTTGAGGACCACAGCTTCGCCGGGCGGGATGCGGACGATCTTGTGGTGAGATTGGGTAGTAGAAAAGGTAGTGGGATCATAGGTATCCGATGAAGAACACCACATTGGCATGCAAACCTATCAAAAGTGGGATGAGGAGCTTGTTACGGAAAGCCGCGAAAGGCACCGACTTCTGCAGGAAGCTGGTGATTCAGAGCGGTCAATTCAGCCCTCAAAGCACTGACGCGTGCAGGTTTAGGTACCACCAAGAGGCGGTTGGATATACTCTCGAGCGTAAGAATAAATTGAACCTAAGCGGAACCGAGTATGCATAAACTCCTGGCGGACGATTCGTGGGCATACCTCTGAGCGACAATACTGGCTTCTCAAGAGATGGGATTGAGACAGCATGTCGTATCTTTGCAGGAGAGCGTCAGCCGTAGTCACCGCATTTTGTCTGTGGGGAGATGAGGACGAAGATATCGAAGGAGAGGACTGGTATGGGCTTGAAGCACGGCCAGGATCTTGCTGGTCAAGGGGATCTTCCGAAAGCCGGGACCGGTGCAGGTTACGAAGGTGGACGAGCGCGGGACTAGTTTGCGCAGCAACAATGGTGCGCCGACGACGTGGAATTGAACGCGTTGGCGCGTGATTCTCTTGATCACCTGCGGTCGGCTCTGGTTCTGCTGTGTTCACAGTATCGGGTTGGTTGTCGTCGTCTTCGCCCGAATCTGCGTTGGGGGGGATGTCGTGTACAAGGTCGTCATCTGCCTCGAGACTGCGAAGGGTTACGCCGTCATCGTCCGCTCGGCCCTGCTGCAAGGCGACTTCGCCAATGACCTCTGTCAGCGCGGGCATGGAGGGAGCACCTGCAAGGACGAGACCAAGACCGACCAGGGCGGGTTCTACGCGTGGCTTGACCTTTCTTCGTGCGAACGGAGAAAAGGACAAGTCGGAATACGGACCCGAGGGGGGGAGAGGGAGCTGAGCAAAGATGATTTCGTGGCATCTGTGCAAGGTCCTCTGGCAGACGAGGAACGACTGGGAAGAGGGGTTCGCTGAAAAGTCTTGGAGAGAGGCTTGCATGAACCACAGGGTCTCGATGGGCATGAGTGCCGGGGTCAAGTGAAGACGTCAAATGGACTGACGAGCATGGCGATGTGTGTGGAGCGCTGTGCGATGTCGACTACGAAACACTCGATTGCGCGTGATTTGGAGGGGCGAGTGACGAGGAGATGGCTGGGAGGAGGTGAGGAGGGGCGGCGTGGTGGGAGGGTGCGCACCAGATGAAGCCCCAGACGTCGCGGAGGTCGCGGGTGTCGAGGGCTGCGAGTCTGCGGGTGAGGTAGTAAGTGATGCCGATGTTGTCCGCATAGAGCATGAGATATCGCAGCGCGACATGGACCGAGAAGAACGACGGCGACAGAAACAGCCGCAGGAGCAGCGCATGGGACATGGCCAACCCGCGCTCTTCCCACGTACCACCATCATGCTCAGACTCCTCCTCCCGCTCCTCCTCCTCCCCCTCGTCCTCGCCACCCCCCCCGACGACCGCGGCTACCTCGCCGCCGCTGCGAACGGCGTCG
>JBBPUA010000013.1:0-64074 GCA_038094355.1 Afroboletus lepidellus | reverse complement strand
ATGGTCTGATGGTACGCCCACCGAAAGGGCCTGTACGGACGGGGTCTTGCTTTGTCAATGTCAAACTGATAGATAGGTTTGGGTGCGGGGAATCCGGTGAGCCTTGGGTAGTCTGGTAGCCTATGTTTCCCAGGCACCCGACTCTTGAGCCATCGGTAAACGTTGATC
The DNA here is from genome assembly GCA_038094355.1 of Afroboletus lepidellus. Lineage (NCBI taxonomy): Eukaryota > Fungi > Basidiomycota > Agaricomycetes > Boletales > Boletaceae > Afroboletus > Afroboletus lepidellus. Next base: position 63,906 of record JBBPUA010000013.1, on the reverse strand, counting down.
AGGGGCCGCTTTGGATCGCCACTAACCCATCTCAGTGCAGCTACACAAAGGACCGTGGCTACGATGGCTGCGGCGGGTTCGAGTTGAGTAGCGGTGACCATCGTGGTCGACAGCAACTGAAAAGACAGATCCCACGTGGTGATGAGCCCCAACGCCGAGAAACCACCCTGAGGCTAGGATGAAAGCGGGATCACACGCTGACCAGGCCGCCACCAGGGCCGCCACGGGTGGGCAAACTTTCGTTCGCATATTCTGCTCTCGCTCACACCACGCCTGTTAACCAAGGATTGCGAGTATATATTGGTGTAATGCACGTAGAATGGGAGAACCAGCGGGAACATTCATAGCCTAGCTTTCGGGAGCATTAGATTTGATGCGGCCTTCAGACTTGAAGCCGCTTGCGAAAGCATCTCGTCAACGCTGAAAGTCTTGTCGTCAGTATCCACGGATGCATATGCTAGAAATAGTCGTCTCACATCGACTTTGCAGGTTTGATGTCCTATCGTGTGACGTTGTCGGCGTTAGCATGTACCATGGAGATGGATAGAACAAGCAAAACAAACCTTGATAGATCCGGCAACTTTACCCATCAGCCCTGACAAAGCTATGATCAGACGGACAAGATGAAAGAGTGCACATCGCCATCTTACACATCCGTCCTTCGAGTGATTTTTCCGGGTGGCTCTCTAACTCAACTTCATGAGGTATCTTGCCTTTGGAGAGGAGACTCGCTAGCTCTTGTTGCCGTTGAGATTCCCATTCTGCAACATAGGGTGTCTTCATGACACTCATCGGTCGACCGGAGTAAATGAGAGTTCGGATGGTATCGCTATATCCCGCTTCCAGCACGAGTTCTTTGTGTCTTGGGGGAGCGCCGGCCTCCTCACTGGCAACAAAGCGTGTCCCAACCCAAACACCGGCCGCTCCGTACCTGGGACATTTTTGCGGTAAATCACGTAGAAGGAAATTTTGAAAAGGCTCACGAAAGAGCTGCTGCAAGACCGCGACCATCGGCAATTCCTCCAGCAGCGACGACGACGACGGGCTCGCCTGTCAATGGGCTCCTCGCATTTGTACATAGATCAACAACAGCAGGAATGAGAATGGAGAATGGAATTTCTCCTGTATGTCCTCCACCTTCGCCACCTTGCGCACAGATTATGTCGACACCTGGGAAAGCATCAGTCATGGGGTGTCGAACAATACACTCGACAGACCTTGGGCAAGCGCCTTGCTGACATGCTACTAAGAGCGTGAGTTAAACCAAGTGAGGTAGCTCGCGAAGCACCTTCGGGTGACCGATCATGCTGCACGGGCAGGATCATTAATATTAGTGGCCACTAAACTAAAAAGAGGGACTTGCTTCATGACAGGTATACCAGCTGCATGCAGTTTATCTACAGCAGACTTCGGGGGCACGCCGACTGCGCTCACAAATAAGGCCGCTTTGCTCTTGATGATGACGTCAAGGAGCTCATCCAGCTGACCGTTTGTATAATCATACTGCATGGCAAAAGGTGGGGTCATGCCGGGACGATCCATAAACATGGACATACGTTGGTCTTCCTCGCACTTCCGCCCACCTGAGGCAAAAGGAGGTCCACTCCGAAAGGCGCATTCTTGTCCTCGAGGTGCGACTTTAGTTCGTCGATGGAACGCTGAAGCACCTTGGGCGTTTGGCGAACGCCCCCAATGACGCCAATTCCTCCAGAATTAGTTACAGTCGCTGCCAACCTTGGACCAGCAGCGACATTCATCCCTACCACGTTTGTCAGGGTTTACGGCGTCAATGCAAATCACAGGCTGCGTATACCTGCTAACATGATGGGGTGGTTGACCCGGAACAGCCTGGTCAAGGGTGTAGAGAAGACGGGCTCCGACGAGGGCATTGTGAGCGGAAAGGATGGCTTGATGGCTGGGTCCTGTTGGGAAACGGTCTGTTTATTTAAACATGCGGTAAGCTTTGCATCCGAACAGGATCGCCATCACTGGCCGGCTTTGCCGGCGGACCGTCTATCACGGTGTATGTCAACCAGACAGCTGATGACATAAGCACGTCTCCTGCCAGCTGCGATGACCGACAAATGTCCGGTGGACCATGGTCAAGATAGTTGTCCCGTGGGACCCAGCGCGCGCGCAACCTGGTCCTCGTTGTTCTCGACCAAGAGCGCGTCGCCGTCGAACTCGTCTTCGCTGTCCACCGACCGCGAGGTCTCGTCCATACCGCGAACACCCGACGCCAAATGGGTGTACCCTTCCGAGGCTCAGTTCTTCGCGGCCATGGCCCGCAAGGATCACAACCCCCAAGCCTCGGACATGAAGACTATCGTACCTATCCACAATGCCGTGAACGAGCGCGCTTGGTCGGAGGTCCTGAAATGGGAAGTTGGCAGAGGTGGTGACAAGTGTGGTGGGGTGCGGCTCGTCACCTTCAAGGGCAGACCGAACGACCTAAGCCCCAAAGCGAGGCTGATGACACTCCTTGGGTAGGCGTGTCCCGATATTCCTGACACGGGCTTATGGAGTTGGCGTGTCACTTAGCTATTCGGCGCCCTTTGATCGCCATGATTGGATTGTGGACCGCTGTGGCACCAAGGTCCGCTATGTCATAGACTTTTACACTGGGCGCGCCACCGGCTCTTCAAGTGTTTCCTTTTATCTTGACGTACGACCCGCCTTAGATGATTGGGAGGGGGTGAAAATGAGGTTAGAAGGCGCGTTTGGTGGTCTATTTGGTCCTAATGCTCGGGAGAGCGGTATTGCTCCTCCCTCCTAAATTTATTTTCGAGTATCGTATATCCATCACATCCAACCCCCACTCAGTGAGTACATGGTAATAGCATCACGATCGATCACCGTTTTACAGACATTTTGGTCTTCTTTCGTGGTGGTTGTACGACTTCCTCTTCGCTCTCCTGCTCAGAGTCAGAACCATCGTCATTCACATCGCTGATCTCTTCCTCTTCATCCCACCCATCGTCATCTTCTTCGACATCCTCCTCATCCCCGTTACTATCCGCGTGATCATCAGAGGCCTCTTCTGGCGCACCCTTGCGTCCCTTGTCTGTCGCTTCCTTTTTCCGCCGCACGTTCTCTTCCTGCTCCTCCCGTCGCTGCTTTCGCAATCTTTCCTTGGCCGCATGTGACGTTTTGAGCGCAGCAGCTTCCGCTTTCGATTTTTTGACTGCAAAACTCGTCAGAAACCGGTCCGTCGACGCCTCAAAAGGTACTGACCAAATTCGTGGTACATGACCGCGCCCTGCTTGCCGGGGACGCCCTCCGTGATCTTGACCAGTCTGAGCTCCATCCGCGGCCCGATCTCGTCCAATTTGACCGCCTTCTTCTGCCCCCGCTTGTTGTTCCGCCCCACGTAATCGTCCGCCAACGAGACCGCGTCCGCATCGTCGCCCGCGACGCTCTCCGCCGAGGACGCCGCCGACGCGTACCCGCTCTCGCTGGCAGGCCCGGCCTCGCCCCGCTTCCGGAGCAAGAAATCCGCCACGTCTTTTTCGTTGCCGAGGTCGAGCACGCCGGTCGTCGCGCTCACGGCTTTTTTCGCGCCTTCGAGGACGCGCCGGACGCGTTTGGAGACGCCATAGGGCTTTACGGTGATGAGGTAGTGTCGGACGTCGATGGTGCCGCGCTCGGCGTTGTAGGCGACGAGGACGATGCGGCGCGCGCCTGAAAGGGACATGGCGTTGGGTGCAAGTGGGGGAAAGAGTGACTGGAACGCCTTCATCAGGAGGGGTAGATGTGGGGGCGTGTTCGGAGAAGGCGGTGGGAAAGAGGCGAGTACCAGCTATGGGTGGGACCAAGAGATTAGAGACGCAGAGAAAGGCGTGAATGGATGTGACAAACTAGGGGCGCGGTTAGATACTCAAGGCCTTGGCTTCGTGACGAGCGGGATGCCTTCATCAGATCTTTCCTCAGACTATATCGCTCTATCCGAAAGCTAAATGTTGGCCCACCGGGTAAGCGGGCAATGCGAAGGGACGGCGCAACGTCGGTCAACGTGACTGCTATCAAATGAGACACTGAGAGAGCCGGAGCCATCGTCAGGAAATCTTTTAGTTTATTGCGTTTGCGCTCCTGGAAAATCGAGTATCAAGCATGCACACTCTAATAAAGACGGCACACTCACCTTCAGTCTGATGGCAGTATTTGGTTCCATGACTTTTCGCAGGTCGCGGACGAGTTCAGTCAAGGACGAGCCAACTTGACCATGCTTGATAATAAAGGACTTTGGTGCGCCGTCCTGTGTCTGTGGGTTTGCACCTGCGCCCTTGCGATGCGTTCGAGTCTTTCGCCTACGCCTCGCCATATGTGATCGTAGAAATTCCAGTATCGGTTGCCTTTTCAGGAGGGTTTGTTTGGTTCTATTATGCAAAGGCCTTAGAGTTCAACAAATGTAAATCAAGACTGCCTCAATTAACTACACGGATCGTCGAGACTCTTTAACCTCGCTGCAGAATCTGTCAACTCGTTATCTCTTTCATTCTGGTTGTGCTATAGTGTTATAAATCAAGATTATATTCGACCGAGTGTTTAGCTCGGGAAGCGACGCGCATTGGATTGGCGCTCTTGACGAACTTCATACCTCCTCACCTCGTACTTATTCTGTCACGGTAGCCTTTGTTTTCGTTGTTCCTGATTGACCTGTCAAACACTGGCCGCGGACGTGGCCCTTGAAGGAAATTTTCTCCACACCGCTCTATAACACCGAGTAAAGGATCCTAAGTCCAAGGCACGAGATAAGGGATACAGCATACAGCAGATCAAAGCTACAGGAGAGGAGCGCAGATAGAAACAAGGAAAAGTAGGAGAAGAGGGTATGTAGTCCATGCCGTTCGCAAGAGGTCAAGACGCGCCGAGCCAAAATATGCTATAAACCAACTACAACTGGTCGTGATTAGAATTCAAGAAATTGAAACGCTGTCGGCTCGAATCGTTGATGAATGAGGGGAGGGCTCTCCTCCATAACGAGTCCGGGCATGTCATCCAGGGATGGAAGAGGAAGATGAAGGAAGTGGCGGGTATCGTCAAGCGAAGTAGTATGGGGAATGATTGGCGCCTAGTAAGCGAATGTTGTCCATCAATCATTTCTAATGAGTGAGGGAAAATTACCTTGATTTCACAGCGCTCCAACGCATCCCAGTCCACGCCACGGAACCACGGGTGATCAAGGACGTCCTGTGGACCACCGTTCATGTTCCCGAGACGCTTTGTACGGTCAGGGTGTAAAAATGCTTTGATGAGCTCCTTGGAGAGTCGGTCCATGGTGTGCGGCCAGTGGATGAAGCCCTTCAGGATCTTCTCATAGATGCCGTACGCGGTTTCGTGGAAGAATGGAGGATAGCCAACGAGCATTTCGTAACATAGGATACCACAGGCCCACCAATCGGCAGCCTTCCCATGGCCTTCGGACTGGATGATTTCAGGGGCCAGGTACTCTGGCGTACCGCACAAGGTCCACGTGCGATCGTCCACTATTTTTGCGAACCCAAAATCCGTTAGACGAAGGTAGCCGCGCGCATCCAGAAGAAGATTCTCGGGTTTGAGATCACGGTATATAATGTTGAAAGAATGCAGGTACTTCAGGGCGAGAATAATGTTGGCGAGATAGAACCGCGTGACATCGGGGGTGAACTTTTGAGCTCTACGAAGGTGAGTAAAGAGTTCGCCGCCGGGAACGTAGGACATGAGCATGTAAATGTTCAAGCTGTCTTGAAAAGTGGCAAAGAGATCGACAACGAAAGGATGTCGGACCCGCGAGAGGATGTACCGCTCAGCGTTGACATGCTCTACCTGGCGGAGGCGGACGATCTCGACCTTCCGGAGGACCTTCATGGCGAAGACGTTCTGAGATCCGGGAGTCGCCGCTTTGAGACGTACCAAGAGAACACGACCGAATGTTCCCGTGCCTGGGGGAAACAATAAGTGATGCGCGGGCCAAGATGCAACGAAACGTTACCCAAGGTCCCTCTCACTTCGAAATCGGTCAGCTTCAAAATGCCGGGTTTCTCGACATGGACCTGCTCATTTTCGAGGGAACGGACAGGTTGAGGAGGGGGAGTAATGGGTCGCTGGGGGTCGCGAGATGGCCAGCGAGGATGAGGTGCTTGCAAGACTGGAACTTGCTGCCGTGGTAACTGGATCTCTTGGCTTAATGGTTTCTCTGGGTACAGTCCTTGTTCCTGGCGTACCACGACACAGGAAACATCTGCTCCGTCCTTGCTGTGTCCGGGAGATACGGGAGGAGTCATGAGCACTTCGTAGACCATAGGCGCAGGTTGACAGCAATATGATGCCATTGCTGTCGGGATCGACGCGGCAGAGTGGGGTGCTGGCGCGCGAAAATGATCCATGATCTGATTCGAGATGAGATATGGATCCGAGTGATCGCAACGAACGACGGATGGGAGGATTGCACGTCGACGGTGCAGTGGTGGTCGGACACAAACTGGAGGAGGTGAGAGTGGAATTAGGAACAAGTTATATAGCTGAGCAAGCGTTAATTGCGCTGATAACTTAAATGAGAGTAAATTGAACGAACAGATATGGTCTTGTTTCAGGGAGTGGTAGACAGGCGATGGTTGACTTGATGGGCCGCCCAACGGTGGTTACACCAGAAGCTCGCTCGAACTGGGAATATTGCGGCGGAGCTAATCACGGGGCCTATTCAGCCGCCAAGCGCCGAGTACTTAAAAGTCTGTGCACCAAGCTTGTTCCGAACAGCCCTGGCCCGCTCACAAGGTCAGACAATAGTACATCGGACACGGCGACGAACTTGAGGGAAAGTGAGACCAGGTGAAACGTCAGCTGCGTGGTCGGACCACTCGGAATGCCTTAATTGTTGGAGCAAGTATCTTGACACCACCACTGCCTCAGGACATTCGGGTCCGATTGGAGGTTTGTTCCTGAGGTCATTATTCTAGCGAAACACGTCTCAACTGAGTGTTACTGGAGTCCCGCCCGTTCCGAGTTTATATAAGCCGCCCTTCACTCGACCGCCATGTCGCGCAACGCCGGGGGATGGCTCAAAGGCACTACCGTGCGCAAGGGCGGCACCACCGCAGCAAACTCCCATCCCACGCGATCCAATACCCCTCAGGTCCACAGTACCTCCCTGTCCGCGTTCGGTGGCGGCGTCAAGGATGCGTCTGGCAGAACGACCGAGTATTTCGTAAGTCCTATGCGTACCATCCCACCCTCGGTTTCCTGAGACGGGGGCCATGGCAGTCTATGGATGATCAGTGTCCCGTATGCAAGTCCGATCGCTATCTCAACCCAAAGCTACGGTTGCTCGTGAGCGCGTGCTATCACAAAATGTACCTCGTACGCGCGTGTGGTTCCCACAGCTGAAACCACCGCCTGTTCAGGTGTGAATCGTGCATTGATCGTTTGTTTACGCTCGGACCTGCACCGTGTCCGATATGCCAAAAGATTCTCCGCAAGCTGGCGTTTACTCCACAGACCTTTGAGGACCTCACAGTCGAAAAAGAAGTCGCGGTACGGAGGCGCATAGCGAAAGAGCAAGTCCGTTTATCTTATTCTGGTCATTGTTTCAATTTTCTCTTCTAGCTTCAACAAGCGCCGCGAGGACTTCCCAGACCTAAGGTCGTACAATGACTACCTCGAAGAGGTCGAGGACATCAGTAAGCTCTCAATGTCCGACTGTTGCCAAGATTTATTCGACTTGGATGCAGCTTTCAATCTTATCAATGATGTTGACATTGCGGAGACCGAGGCCAGGATAGAACGATATCGCAAAGAGAATGCACCGTTAATCGAACTCAACTGGCGGCGAGACGAGCAGTACGCCCAGGCGTTAAAAGAGCATGAAGAGCAAGAACGATTAGAAAGAGAACAGCGCGCACTGGAAGCCCGCAAGGAAGAGGAATTGGAGCGCGAGGAGAAGGAAAAAGGTCGACGAGAAATCATCGATCGATTGGAGACGAGTACCAAAGATGCGGCCAAGGTCATCGCGAAATCCCGCGCCGCAGCGCACAAGCGGTTGTCTGCCCGCACTGCTACCACCACTTTGGCCAAGAGTAGTGCACAGCTCCTTCGTTCACGCGCAGCGCAGAGCACCACCGTCCCTGATGTACCACATGTCCCCCTTCAGGACGATTGGTATACATACGACGATATGTATACCTTGCGGGACGACTACGACGATCTCTACAGCGAAGCAGTACGGGAAGACCGAGAGGGCATCATGAGGGCAGGGGGATACCGTGTACAGGAAGCTTGGGACAGGGCCGTGAGATCAGCGGTCACTGCACTGTTTTTACCACCACTTTCAGGATTGTCTCAACCTGATGTTGCTCCAGGAGCACCTCCGAGTATTGTAGCTTCCACATGATATAGATTAGGTTGTTGCAATAATCAACCAAGCTATGTGTATCCGGATATACAGTGAAATAGTGTCAGCACTCGGCGACACTAAGAACGACCTTGCGATTGTTTTGCTCCTCGTCCGAAAGTAAATCCCCCATGGTAAAGTATAGGAGCTGATATTGGTCCTTCTTCCTGAGAAAATAAAAACATTCACGTTAAATGGTAGATTGTGCAGCCAAAACTGTACTGACTTTATGTTCTTCATCCTGAATGTTTTGACGACCATCTCTGGATCAAGAGTCGAGTTCAGGGCAACGGCTCGACGTGCATGGGCTATCTCATCGTCTGAGTCTGGTATGCTGACTACTCCATCATCGTCTGGATCCTGGCTCGTTCGCGCTCGCTTCTTCGGAGCAGGGGACTTGGATCGGTCACGGCGTCTGCTTTTACCCGAGACAGGCGACTTCCATTCCACACTAGTCGAAGCATTCAAAGCAGCTTGACGAATGGATTTATCGACTTTGCTAATGAATCATGTTAATTCTCGATATCCTACCAACATCCGCGCTACATGCACGTTACCTCGAAGGATCGAACACGAGAAGGTTGTATTTGTCGTTCTTTACACGTTCGTACCCAACGATTGTCACGGAATGACCATCGTACTGCAGTATTATGGGCATCTTATTGGTGACTGTGACTGGCGACGAGACACGGAGTATCGTGTTGACATTCCCTTCGAGCTTTTCGGTGAAGTAGCTGACAACCCAGTCTGTCAATGTATCAAAACCTACGAGATCGTGTGAGCATCATGTCTCTACAGGACGATGTAGTAGACCTTTGGTGGCGTCCTTGATATTAAAGTCCACGAGCATGCATCTTAACGGATGATCTCAGTAATCCCATGTCAAACACATGTTAGCATGATCTTACGGAATTTTACGAGATGTAAAGGCAACGTAGAGGTCTGGCGCCCGCGTTCAAGTTAAATGCCAATGTATGATAGATTTGACTTGCCACCGGTTCCGAGTTTCTTCTTAGTGTCCACTAGAGTACGCTCAAAGTGATCAGCACCGTCATCATCGTAGCCTGCAGCGATGTTAGTGCCAAAGATTAGGTCGTTGTTGATGGCTTTCACCCTGTTTCCAAGCGGCTTCCAACCAGTGTTGTAGATTGCGCACACCAGGAGGCATGGGGTCATCGAGAGATGGAAAGTAGAGTGTCTGGACTTGCTGGTCCATAAGAGCAGCACACGCCATCATAAAGTTGCGGTATCTGGACACCGACAAAGTTAGTCAGCCTAAACCTCGCACTCCCCAGGTCGAGCGAGCCCACGTGCCCACAACCCCAGCCCGCGTCGAAAGATTCACGGTAAATATGAGGTGTCCACTCGTAACATAGAACAGCACGTTGAATGGCACCTTTTTTGTAGGATTGCTTCAGTGCCTCTTTCAAGATTGAGAGCACTCCTGGCAAACACGATCAGTGGTCAGGGGCTAATTCCAGCCTCACACGAGCGAAACCACGAGCTGCCTTACCGGGCGAGTAGTTGTCAGGTGGCGCTACAGCTCGTGCAGGGTACCAGAATACATCCTCTGGCGCAGTATTCCCTCTGCGCCGCTGGATTTTCATCGGCGTTGTCTTTCGCTTGGGACTAGCCACAGAGGCGGGTGTTTGTTTTGAACGTTTGACGGCCCGCTGACCTGCAAACGCATCAGGCTCATGGAATATGTAACGCATGGCACACAAACGTACTGGCCACATCTGAGGCGTGCTTGTCCTTGTAATGGTCGGTTCGCTGGGCAGCAGTCAGACCATGTAGGGTGGTGGAGCAGAGTTGGCAGATGTCGTCGTTTCGAGCGCGGCTTGGAATGTGTGAGTACGGTAACGGAATGGAATGAAGGTAGGGCACCTTGAGCTGGCCTTCTCGACTATCTCTATACCGTCTGACTCTGAGTCGTTGTCTGGCATTGGACTTGACGTTTATGGTGGCAGTGTTGCCAGGTCGAGCGACTTAGATAAGCGACCAGAGACATACGCCAGCTTTGGACGCGCGTTCCATCCACACCATGTCTAGGTCCTACGATCGCGGTCGGTACAACTCGTCCGGGTCGTGTCGCACGTCTGATCCTGCATCACAGCACTTACCGTCTTCTCTCCCGACGGCCACTTGTTCCAGGTACGGCTCAGACGCGTCGTCCATTCTGCCATCTCATGTCCGCTATCTAGGTCGAGTATGCCCTCGAGGCTGTTCGCAAGGGGACGTGCGCGGTAATCCTAGTTCTTCGATTCACGGCCCATCTTATCTCACTCTTACAACCAGGTAGGCGTACGGGGTAAAGATGTTGTCGTATTGGGTGTCGAGAAGAAATCCGTGTTGCAGCTTCAGGACCCGCGTACAGTCCGCAAGGTCGTGATGCTCGACGATCACATCTGCTTAGCATTTGCCGGTATGCGAGTTCATCACCGATCGGTCGTTTCTCAGTCACATTCTTGAAAGGTCTGACTGCAGATGGTCGTGTCCTCATCGACAAGGCGCGAATAGAATGTCAGAGCCATCGGCTGACAGTGGAAGACCCAGTGACGGTCGAATACATTACGAGACACATCGCAGGTATTCAACAGGTGAGCATACTGTGATAGGTCTTGGCAAACCCTGAGCTCCTTGCCCTCCGTCAGAAATACACGCAGTCGGGTGGTGTCCGTCCGTTTGGTATCTCCACACTGATCGTCGGTTTCGACCCTCACGGCACGAGACCAAGATTATATCAAACAGAACCAAGTGGTATATACAGTGCATGGAAGGTCTGTGATACTCTTCCGGTCTTTCTATAATAGCTCCCAAAACCAGAATCCAGGCAAACGCGATTGGTCGATCGTCGAAAACAGTCCGCGAATTCTTGGAGAAGAACCACAAAGATGATATGACGCGCGAAGAGAGCATCAAGCTGACGGTCAAGAGTCTTCTTGAGGTCGTGCAAACAGGGGCAAAGAACATCGAGATCAGTGTCATGGAGAGCTACGGAAAGATCACTGTGAGCCTATCTCTAACTAGCCCGGTGCTTTATAGTTAAGTTGGATTTCCAGAACTTGGAACTCTCAGAAATCGAGGCGATAGTGAGTGAGATCGAGCGGGAGAAGGAAGCTGGTATGTTAGTTGTTATTTGGCTTTCACGAATATGCTAATGGTTCTGAAGAGGCGGAGCGAAAGCGGACTCGATTGGCAGCAACCGCAGCTGGACAGGCTGCAATGGCGACGCGGGCAGACGCTGGCCAATCTTCAGGGCAGTAAACAGTATATTCATTTGTATCAGTCGTCACAAAATACGATTTACCCGGTTCGGTTACATGTGCGATATTACATAGTTGTTTGTCGGAGGCTTGTAAAACAAACAAACGCCACGTACGCGTACACGCTACACCAGCGCGTCATCCCAGGTGTCATGCATTCTTCATATCTCGGATCAACACCACGGATAGCTCAGAAACATGTTCTCCTCTCAGAGATACTTGCTGTGACATCGGTTATGCGAAAGAACTCACGCTGGGCCTCTGCGTCTCATACGCTCCATGCTCGAGATTCTGCGTTGGCTAGGGACCTTGGCCTTCGGAGAGTAGGACCTGAGGACAGCAAACGTTCTGGGAGAGTCTCTGCAGAGGCTGATCTCATGGCTGCTTTTCAGGAACTCAAGCGTACCGTGCGTGCTGCTGAAGGTGAGCCCCACTTGCACTTGCAATTTGTGCCTTATGATGTTCCAGATATCCAGAGTATACATCTCCCCGTGCTTCTTGGTCCCTTCTTTGCTCTAATCCGTTCTCCAATCTCGACTGGTCCCATTACGTCGGCCGCCCTTTCCGCCCTTCACAGTTTTTTCGCATGTGGACTGATTTCAGCCAACTCCATCGAGCTGGAAATTGCATTGGTTGAACTGAGCAGCACCGTCTCGCACTGTAAATTTGAAGCGAGTGATTCGTCGGGAGACGAGGTCGTCCTGCTCAGAATCATGACCGTGATTCACGATTGCATGGTCGGCAGCAGTGTGGGCGCGTTTCTCGGCGACGTGGAGATCTGCGAGATGCTGGAGACGGTGCTGACGACGTGCTGTCAGATGCGGTTGAGCGGTTCGTGGTGTCATCTTCCGTATTTCGCGTCCCCTGACACAGCGAAGAGGTCTTGAGGCGGTCTGCCGAGTCCACGATGCTCTCGATCGCGCGAACGATATTTGGGCGCCTCTACGAATTTGATCCTGTCGAGGAGGAAGCGAAACTTCAAGTTCACGAAGACGAGCCTCAGCACGGAGACCTTAGCTTGTCGGTACCGACTGCCGCTTCTCCAACCGAAAACGGAGAAGAGACGAAGGACCCCACTACTGATACGGCTAATACTCCGGACAAAGCTACAGAAGGAGGTCCATCTGCTGTTATACCGAGGCCTTGTGGGTTTGAACACGCTTGGAACCTTGAATTATCTTTACATCTCATTCATCGTAGATGGCCTCCCTGCCCTCTTAGAACTCCTTCGCGTGCTTGTCAATATTCTGGATCCAAATGACCAAGTTCACACAGATTCGACGCGACTGACTGCTCTCAACATCTTAAACACAACCATAGAGGCCTGCGGGACCAGGATCGGAGATTATCCTTCCCTGGTGGTCCTGATTCTGGATCATGGGTGTAAATATCTTTTCCAGCTCGCGCGTTCAGACAACCCTGCTGTATTGCAAGGTGCCCTGCGGACGGTCTCTTCCCTGTTTGAGACTATGCGTCCGCACCTCAAGTTGCAACAGGAGCTCTTTTTGGCTTTCGGCATCGATCGCTTGGCGACTCCGCCTCTACTGAGATCCAACCCGACAAAGAAGCACCCAACGCATTCGCCATACCCCGGCGCGTCCGCTGCTTCGACGCCTACTCTTGGGCCAGTCGACACGGAACTCGAGTTGGAGAAAGGCAGTCCTGTACCTTCTCGACCTCCCGTACAACCCGCTCGTGGCGACACCCGCGACTTGATGTTGGAGACGCTGAGTCAGATATCCCGGCATTCCAGCTTCATGGTGGACCTTTACACAAACTATGACTGCGACATCAACTGCGAGAATCTTTTCGAGCGGCTGATAGAGTTCTTGACAAAGGTTGGTCTGACAGATGCTGTTTCTTTGTTGTGCCTGCATTTTCTTTCGTAGGGGGTGTACCCTTGGCAATACTCGTCTGCTTCGGAAGCGCAACAGTTGCATTCGCAATATCTTTGTTTGGAGATGTTGCTGGCGTTCGTGAATGACATGGCAGCGCGCGCGCGAGGGGTAGGTGTTTGTTTGAGTCCCACCATATATGCTCACATGGTGCGTAGGAAAGTGAAGCCTGGAAATCGGTGCGTCTGGCTGAGGTGCATATAAATGTATCTTGAGGCTGTTCCATAGGAGTTCGAGTTGCCAGAGCAACTCCTGCAAAGCAAGTCCCAGAAGAAGCTCGTGTTGACGGGGGCAGCCCGATTCAACTCGAAGCCCAAGCTTGGGCTCGCTTTTCTGGAGGAAAACAAGCTCATCTACTCGGACCTCTCTCCAGACGTGTCGCGGGCGAAAAGCTTGGCAAAGTTCCTCAAGAGTTCTAGTCGTCTGGATAAACGTCTGCTCGGGGATTATCTGTCCAAACCAGATAATTTGGAACTACTGAAGGAATTCATGAATCTGTTCGATTTCAAAGACGTGAGTTACTTTGATTATTCGGTGTATCGCCACTCACGTTACGTTGTCAGAAACCTATGGTAGATGCAATGCGGGAGATGCTTGAATCACTGAGACTTCCCGGAGAGGGCCAGCAAATCGATCGTATCGCCGAGACATTTGCATCGGTCTACTTTGCTTCAAAGCCAGGCGAGTGCGGTCAACTTTTGCGTTGCCTTCTTGTTAATGTTTGTGTCGTCGCACCCTCTCAGCTGAAATCAAAACCCAAGATGCTGTCTATGTGCTGGCGTACTCGATCATTATGCTCAACACTGATCTCCATAACCCTCAAATTCGGGCAAGCCCAGTTTATTCCACACCTTACTTCTAGCTGACGAAAGAGTAGAAACGGATGACAATAGAGGATTACCAACGGAATCTGAGGGGACAGAATGGTGGAGAGAACTTTTCACCCGAGTTCCTAGTATGGGCTATCCGATGCTCATTGTCTGTGACTAACTTTTTCTAGCAACACATTTACGACTCGATACGCAAGCGTGAAATTATTATGCCAGAAGAGCATACCGGCCAGCTAGGGTTTGAATACGCATGGAAAGAGCTACTTGCTCGATCACGGCAATCAGGTTCGTATAAAGCCTTCTGGAGGCGTTCATGGCTTGAAGATATCCGTAGGACGCCTCATGATGTGCAACTCTTCTCTCTTCGATTTCGACATGTTCAAAACTGTCTGGAAGCCGGTTATATCTGCAATCGCTCATGCCTTTATCACCTTTGATGACGAATACATGATCCAACGAGCGATCTCTGGATTCCGACAATGTGCTACGCTGGCAGGGCATTTCAATCTGCCAGATGTGTTCGACTTCGTGGTAGTCTCGCTTTCACAGGCCACCAGCCTTCTGTCCGAACATCTTCCTGTTCACGTCCCCAACTATCCGATCGTCGAAGCTGAAGGACAGTCCGTGACGGTGTCCTCGCTGTCTGTCAAATTTGGGACCAATTTTAAAGGACAGCTGGCTGCAGTGGTCCTGTTTAATATCGTCAATGGGAATGGCAACGCTCTTCGTGAAGGTTGGACACAAGTAAGGACACCGTCGTTGTCACTCTGAGCTCTGACACTGTCCAGATTTTCGAGATGTTTGAAAACTTGTTCATGCACTCCTTGCTACCGACGAGAATGCTACAAATGGAGGATTTCCTTGGCGGTGTCACAATGATACCACTGCGCGGTGCTCAGCCATCGAGGCCAGCTCCTAGGAGCGATGGCGGTTTACTTTCCGCCCTGTCGTCGTACCTCATGACCCCTTATGGTTCTAGCTCCGACAACCTGGTACCAGAAGCCACCGACCAAGAGGTCGAGAGCACGTTGTGCACCATTGATTGTATCGCATCATGTCGTCTAGATGAGCTCTACGGCCAAATCACGTGAGTTCATAGCGGGAGGGGGGATAGCGCGCAAGTCGTTGACTGTGATTCAGGCAGCTAGACTCGGAAGCCCTGGTCGCTGCAATTAGAGCCCTGGAGGCGCTCGCGCACGAGAGAACTATTGCCAGACTGAAGCAGGAATCAGACGATGTTGGCAGTCCATACAGCGGAGCCCAAAGTGACGAACCATATGTATTACCGTACGATCCTGCCGCTGTCTTCCTTTTGGAGACGATGGTGAGTATTGCATGCCACACGACCCACTGCATCGAGGATCTTTGGTAAGTCCTCGCTGGCTGTATGCCCATCCAATACTGAATGATCTGCCAGGCCCGTGATCTTTGAGCATCTGTCAGCGCTCTTGTCTGCCTCTATCCATTACAGCGTATTACTTATCGAGCGCGCCGTTGTCGCACTTTTGCGTCTTGCGTTGATACTTGCGCAAAAGGTGAGTACATGTTCGATCAACCCGTGTCTAATGCCAACGCATTCGGACCGAAGGATGCTTTGCGTGATCAACTCTACATATCCCTCGATTTGATCGCCAACCTACCATCGTCCGTTGCAAACTCCGTCGCTGAACACGTGGTGGCAGGTGTGAGCTTGATTTTGCAACATAAACCCTCTGCGAGGTGGGGCATTTACCACAAAGGTTGATCGTTATTGATGTTCGACGACGCAGCACGCAAACCGAATGGAACGTCATCTTTGCAACGCTCCGTTCAACGATTTCGAACCCCGAGGCTGCTCGATCCACGTTCAACCTCGTTACGAGTTTCGCCTCTGAAGGACCAGGTCAAAAAGTTTCCCCAGACAACTTTGCGGGACTCTTGTCCACCCTGGAGGACTTTGCTACTGCCGCGGGGGCGTCGATACCGTTGGCACCGCCAAGGCCTCGTCGGGCACCCCAGCAACCTAGTGCAGAGTTGGTATATTCTCTTTAGTAGCTGGCTCTCACTCACGTTCTGCCCTAGCTCTCCCCCTATCGATCGCGGCCGCAAGGCCATCGATCTCGTTTCCGACCTCAAGTGGGTCGTTGCCCCGTTTGCCGAGTCGACCAAGCTGCATCCCGGACAAGGTACATCTCGACTTGACGCGACACAACGCGCTGACCGACTCGAACAGTCTGGCGATCCTACTGCCTCCCATTGTGCGCGTCTCTAGCCAGGCAATCGACGAACCCGTCTCGGCTCGTGCGCAACACGGCCATCAACCAGCTCCAGCGCCTCCTGCTCGGCCCCCAACTCGTCTACGACGCCGCGGACCACGGCCAGGTCGAGGACGTGTTCAACAGCGTGCTCTTCCCTATCCTGGACGAGCTGCTCAAGCCGCAGGTGTACGCGCTGGATCCACAGGGCATGTCGGAGACGCGACTGCGCGCGTCGGCGCTGCTGTGCAAGGCGTTTATGCACTTTGAGGTCGCGCAGAACCGGCGGGACGCGGACGTGCGGGTGTTGTGGATCGAGGTGCTGGATCTGCTGGATCGGTTAATCAGCGCAGAGAAGAGCGAACAGTTGGTATGTGCTCGTTCCTGTCGCTCGCCTGCCTTATGCTGACGGTGCACCCCAGTATGAAGCTGTTTCCGAGTCGCTCAAGAACGTAGTCTTGGTGATGAATGCAGCGGGCATCCTCGTCCCTCCACCTGCAGCCGAGGACAACCGTGACGAGCAGCAGCGCACGATGTGGACCGCAACGCAGGCGAGACTCGAGCGGTTCTTGCCGGGATTCTTGGCCGAAGTAGTCTCCATACCCCAACCTCGGTCTTCAGCCGACTCAAAACGCGTCGCTAGCTAAACGACATCAAAAACAACTGTATTTTCTGATTTAGTCACATAGAAATACAACGTTTCACAAGAAAAACTAGATTGCATGACGAGAGTAATTAGCGAAACGATCAGCCACAGGTGAGGCTGGTAGCCGACAGTTGTCAATAATCGAGACCGAGTAAGATGGACCACACTAGTCGGTGCACAGGATCTGGACCTCTCAGAAGAATGGCATCTTTGAAGGGCTAATGCGTATGTGGTCAGGAATAAATCTCCGCTCAGACTCGGAATCGCTCACCGCACGCGCGAGTAAACGCCAAGGAAGATGATGAGCAATGCAAGCGGGAAGGCCAGCAGCTGCACAAATGCATCACTGTGACTTGCCACCCAGGCAGACCTACCGCCTCCAAGATATGCCGTGATCAAAAGAAGTGGGAACACGATGTACCCAGACACCCTAAGATCCGAAGGGCATGTAAATATGAATAGAGTGATGGGCACGCCATGCGTTACCTGTGGTACTTCCACAATAGCTTGGGCCTCATGCCGCCGCCCCAGAAAGCGCCACCAAACCACACGGTCGAGGCTCCCAGGAGGGCTTGAAGGATGATCCATATGACGGTGATGATCCCCATCGTCTGTGGAATCGATGAATGCACAGCAAAGGCTCCGAAAGCGGGGGACTTACGCCGTGCACAGAGGTGAAGTGGGCTGCACCGTGACTGTTCTTCTGAAGGATCATGGCGATGGTCCCCAACACGATGATGGGGACACCGAGACCGATCATGGCGATCTGGTGCCTCTGAAGACCGGCAGCCTTGGTATGAGGCTGTGAAGTGGGTTGAAGAGTCAGGATACCTGGGTGACAGGACGGAGTCAGTTGAAACGCGACCGACGGGAGGGAGTGAGGATCTGCTTACCGTACAAGAAACAACCAATGGACAAGCTCTGGAAGAGAGGGTGGAACGTGAACCAGCCCAGGGAGCCTGGGTCGCTGCTAAGGACGATAACCCATGTAGTGATAGCAAAGACCTAGGATGCGTGTGTCGTCAGACACGGCGGAGAGCGCATAAAGAACGTCTATGCTCACAGCGTATGCAATCTGTACAGGGCCAAAGCGGGGGAAACGAATTATGACGCGAGCAAGAGAGGGTAGGCGCCGAACGTACCCATACGACGATGGAGGCGGCGCCGTCGCCCCTGCGGCCTTCCACCCGAACAGCGTCCGCACCCATGTTTTGTGCTGGACGTTCGCCTTGAAGAAGACCTTGTTGTTCGTCGTTTGTGGCGGGGTTGTCGCTGTAGACTCCGTTGGACGACATTGCGTGCTTATGGAAGTGGCTCAGGAATTCGGAAGCGTCAAACTACAACTTATATATCCCCGCCTGTGGGCGCAGAACGGCGTCTGTATTGCCCACTACGGAATGGAGCCCAAGTACGAGGCGAGCAGCGCCCCGTGTCACGTGATCGTTCCGAGCACGTGCGTGACACATGTGTGACTACTAAATGCCGATGTGTCGGCGTACCTTGCTCAGCGAGACGGAAGGCTAGAAGCGGGGATTGCAAAGGTTGCACGTCATTAGTTATTCAAGTACAGCAGGGTTTAACAACATGGATGGTGATAGCAAGAGCAGAAAGAAATGCAGAGACCAAACCCCAAAGAAACCTTCGTAGATGTTCGTGCGATCCAATCAACAGTCAGTTCCCATCTAGCCGTGGCCACGTCCCCTCCTCTTTCCATTTCTCTACGACCTCTCTCAACGTTTCCCGATCGAACAACGGTCGCTTCAGCTCGTACCCAACAATGCTTTTGATCTTGGCATTGCTGTAGGCCAGCTTGTGTTTCGACAATGCGTACTTGTCCATGTACGCAGTCAATGGAGTGTGCGTGATGGGCGGGTTCGATTGCTGGAGCATCTCCGTCCACGTCCCGACGTGGTGCTCGTTGATTTCCTCGACCAAGTCCTCTAGCTTGAGCTGAGAAAAGGTCAACATGACTACGTCGCCACTGAACCAATCAAGGCATCGCACCTTTGCCATCGTCGTCTCGAAGTTCGAGTAGAACTCGAACGTCGTCCCAAAATACTCGGTGATCATCGAACCCCCCTTCGCCAATGTCGTCTCCGAGTCATCCACCAGATTGAAAAGGGGGGCAATCGGCTCTTCGTCTGACGAAGCCGTCCCTTCCACTTCCATGACTTTACTCTTATCATTATGAAAGGGTATCTTCTCTCCGGCCAACGCATTAGCCTGTTCGCGACCCTGCCGGTTCATCCACACCGCGCACGCCCACATTGCGCCCGCCACGTCTTCGACGTGTACGGTGTGCACAGGCTCTTTGCCAGGGCCCCATCTATAATTAGTTGTCAATCTCGAAAACTTGTCCATCGCGCTGAACCCACATCGTTTTCATCGGTTTTTTCATATACCCATATACCGACGCGACGGTGATGACGAGGGGATCTTTAATTGCCACGTCAGGATCATACGACCAAAAGTGTGCGGTGTTTCTCACAGAGGCCATATTCCACGTACGGACCGTACACAAAACCGCAGCGCAAGATGACGAGATTCAGCCTAATGAACATGAGTATGCCCTTCTGAACTGATTCATGACAGTTACCCTTGAATGGATGCCAGCATGCGCAGTGTTTCGTGCCACCAGACATCAAGTGGTCTTACGGGTTTGACATCCTCCTTCTCGTCATGACCACCCTTATCGGAAGACTCGTACACCGGTTGTTGGAGGCGCACGTATGCAGTTACGTTGCGCCTTGCGGCCTCCAAGGCGATGATACGAGCAACGGTGAACGTCAGTTTGATGGCAATCTAAGATGTAGCGTAATCAATGATAGGGGGAAAACGGGGGAAAACGCAACGTACAACTTCTCCGCGGTCGTGATTTACCTCTCCGGTGAGGTCGAATACATACGAGAAAGGTGCCGTTCCCGGCGGTGGATCAAAGGCGGAGGCAACAGCGGCTTGGGCACACTCAGATGGTTATCGCGCCCTGCGTTCGTGACTTACCGGGGACGGTGAGATTGGCCTGACGGTATTCGACGTCTGGCTGTGCCAGCACCTTTGGAAATTCAGTGCCAAGATAACTGCACGGGCGATGAGTTTGGTGTGGGACGCAGGGCACGGTGCTCACGTTGTAGGAGGGGACACGGAGAACTTGTCCACGATGCGCAGGTGCTTGACGACATTGAGTGGCCTGCAAATAGGACGGAGGGGAGACTCACGGATACCAAGCGTTCACCGTCTGGGGGGACGAGGAGGGCGGCGAGGGCGCGAGAAAAGGTGTTGAGGCCGCCTAAGAGATGTCGGATCGGCGGGTGAGATTCAGGGCTTGGAGGGACGCACCGAAGATGATAGCGCTTGGTTTTGGACCGTTGCCAGTCATGGTGGAAGTGGACGGGGACAGACTGATCGGTTGTCACGACGGTCCTTTATACGGCCATCGTCGCGGAGGCAACCTTGGTCTCGGAAAAGATTCATGCATTACGTAAGACGAAAATTCACGGGCCGGGTGCATTAATATGACCGCAACAGACTCGGATATATAGCATTCGCAATATTGCTCAACATTGTAGCCGACGCGTACGCCGAAGCGGAACCAGATCCATTGCATACAAGGCACAATCAGCACAAATGCAGCACGAGATCTGACGTGTTCCGGCGGAGAATACTCCGCGCCCTTAGGAGTACGCTCAGAGACCCTTGAGGTGCACGTACACCGACGAAAAGTCCTTCTTGGCGAGCTCTGCCTGCCGTCGGATCGCCTCTGCATAGATCTCCCTTGCAGCCTCGCCAAGAGGAAGTGCGCTCTCGTTGGCCTTTCCGATGTTCGTCGCGAGGTCCATGTCCTAGCCTGGGGTCACACACTAAATGCAGGGGCCGTGTGTCAACGTACCTTCAGCATAAGCGCCGTGGCGAAGCCCCCCTCATAGCCTTTCTCACATGGTGGCGTCTTGTCGGGAAGCGAGGTCGGCACCGGGTTGTTGACAGAAGAAGCCCAGCAGCTTCCTGTGGAGCTATTGATCACCCCGGCAAGCACAGCAGGGTCCAGGCCCAGTTTCTGTCCTAGCAACATGGCTTCACCGACGACAATCTGCTGCACGCCGAGCACGAGATTATTGCAGATCTTCGCACCGAGGCCAGCGCCAGACGAGCCGCAATGAATAACACGCTTTCCCATCAGTTCCAGGATTGGCTGTGCTTCAAGGAATGAAGCTTCCGTACCGCCGACGAGAAACGACAACGTGCCGGCTCGTGCGCCGCTGACCCCTGTTACTGCATTCAATAGGCGTGGCGGCGATTACTCAAACGCTAACCTCCAGATACCGGTGCATCAATCATTTGTGCCCCTGTCGAGATGGCACTATGGGCAACCTTGCGTGCGACACCCACGTCCAGGGTAGTGGAATCAATCAAGAGTGTGTTTTGTGCTCCGATACTCTCCAGCGCGGGTATAATCCCGTTTCGGTCACAGTAAACAGTCTCGACCTGAGGGGAGGAGGGGAGCATCGTGATCACTGTCTCAGAGGACCGTACAGCTCTGCCAAATGCGTCTACATGAGATCGCTCAATTAAACCACTGAAGTCACCTACTCCTCTGGGGTCTGGACAACGTCGATGTTCGCGCGAGGAAACTGAGATAGAAAATTCCGATGGAAGGCCACTGCACTCTCTGGTACGGCGTCGCACACTACAAAGTGAGAGTCGCTCGACTCTGTCAACTTCTTGGAAAAGAGGTTGTAGGCCATCTCCGAGCCCATGCGACCAAGCCCAATGAACGCTGTGCTGTGTGAGCGAACGATACGACTGTCAAGCACGCGAAGGGTCGGCCTCATTGTCGGTGATGTGAGGGTAAAAGTCAAACAATAGATTCGCAAAGTGGTGGTCCCATGCAACCAAAGTACCCACGCGGACCCTGCAGCTCAAAGACGCATATCAGATTACCTCAGCAAATCTCGTCTTGGCCGCTGGCAGTTCGACGGACAACGCGACGGCGCGATGTTTGCCGCAGCGACCTCCTTCTTCACCCGGACGGCGATATCACAGTCCTACAACATCGGTCAGCAAAATGGCAGTCGCGCATCCACCCCGACACCTTCCGGACCGTCGGCTTCCGGCGCACATGCACACCTGCCCGCGTCGGTCAGAGTAGGTCTGTGGAAGGTCCAAGGGGCTGCGCACAAGGTCACGGGGAAACGGGTGTCTGTCTGGTCGTTCGACAAGCGAGCTGAGATGGAGGGTCTTGGCCCCTTGTCCAAGGAACGCGTCCTGGAGGTTATGAAGGCCGAGGTCACAGCTGCGCTTGTCAGTCACGTTGATGCAGAGCTAATCCCTTGCCAGGCTTCCGCATTGAGCAAGCTACGCCATCCCTCCATCCTCGGTATGTCTTCTCCGCGCTCACGGCCTGTTCTGCTGACTAGATTTTGTAAAGAGATGGTTGAGCCTCTCGAGGAAACTCGCAACGAGCTCATTTTCGCAACCGAGCCTATTCTGTCACCGCTGGACATGTCCATACCTCGAGGATCTTATCACGCGCCTCTCGTCGAACTCGATGAGATCGAAGTGAGTGGCAACGTTGGCAACTTCTCGTGGTATGTTCATCTTTGCCCAGATTCAAAAAGGCATCCTTCAGCTATGCAAGGGACTCTTGTTCTTACATTCCTCTGCAAGACTAATACATTCGAATTTGAAACCCGAGTGTGTTGTTATTAACGAAGCCGTACGTGAGGTTCCCCGGTCTTTCGGTTAAAGTTGATTGGTCGTCGCAGGGCGACTGGAAAATATCGGGGCTAGGTTTAACTATCCCCCTGTTGACTGCCGACGGATCGCCGTCGCGATGGGAGTTCCCTGGCTTCGATGGTCGTGTTCCGTCCTACATCCAGCGTTCATTCGATTACATCGGTATTTTCTCCCCTTTGCCGTCGCCTGTACCTAACTAAAGCATCACTGCAGCCCCGGAGTACGCTTTGGATGAGGTACTCGTCACAGCATCTGACATGTACTCTCTCGGTGCTGTGATATACGCTGTTCACTGCAAAGGCAAACCACCTTTTCAGAGCCACGGAAGCCTCGGCGGTCTGCGCGATAACGCGGGTCGCCCAGTGCCTGATATAGGCCACTTGGATACAGATCTACAGGGTATTCGCCCTCCTATTTTCTTTCACTTATCCGAGCCTGACAACTGCACACTAAGACCTCTTACGGTCGCTCATTACGCGAGGGTCCCAAAGCAGACCGACTCCGGCCACCCTTCCATCTCACCCCTTCTTCTCCTCGCTCCCAATCTCCACACTCAACTTTTTGGATCGATCAAATTTTACGGCAAAGACACGAGAAGAGAAAATATCCTTTATGAAGGGTCTCACCGGTGTCTTGGGCAGATTCTCAGAGGGTTTGAGGACGCGAAAGATATTACCGTCGCTACTTGAAGAGGTTCGATCTCCCAAGTCTTGCCATCGTTGTGCTGAGATAACATGGAATTGCAGATGAAAGACACGCTTCTCCTTCCGTATATCCTGCCCAATGTGTTTGCTATCTCCAATATTTTGTCAGCCGCTCAGTTTGCACAGCTTGTTCTGCCTAGTCTTAGGCCGCTGTTCATTGTCAAAGATCCACCGCAAAACATGCTCACGCTGCTGGATAATCTTGAAATGCTGCAAAGCAAAACTGAAAAGGGAGTATTCCGGGAACGTGGGTGTCCAGATTTTGAATTTGCCATGATACACTGACTCTAATCAAGAGGTGTTGCCACTTGTGTATAATGCGCTAGAGTCGGAGCATAGCATGGTAAGCATCCGGTATAGAACGCGTCGGATATATCTGATCACCTACAGGTCCAAGAACGGGCGTTAGGGGTGGTCCCCAACCTATGTGAAACCATTGATTATGCGGAAGTATCTGGTGTATTGTTTCCCCGCGTCGCGGTATGTTTTCGCTTGACGACCATCATCATGGGGTGTGCTCATGTCTCCAAAGTTGGTCTTTACCAAGACCAAGCTGCTCTCGGTGAAGGTTGCCACGTTGGTCACCTTCCTGAGCATGGTGAAGACTCTTGATCAAGTTAGTCCCCTCTTCTCACGGCACGGAGCATAGAATGAGCGTATCGTCAGACAAATCTGACACAAAAGCTATGTCCTCTCTTGTCGAAGATCCGCACCAAGGAACCCGCTGTGATGGTATGTTCCCACCACAACCGTTTATGACCGGATGCATTATATTTTTACAGCTGGCTACCCTTTCCGTCCAAGAGGCTATGGGTTTCAAAGTTGATAGAGAGGCGGTAGCAACACTCGTCCTTCCACAGCTATGGTCGATGTCCATGGGACCATGTGAGTCAACGGAAGGTTCAAGTTCCGCCTGAAGCTCACCATCATTCAGTGTTGAATCTCCAACAATTTCAGCGGTTCATGGCGGTCATCCGCAAGCTCGGGGAACGGGTTGAGAAAGAACACAACCAGTTCCTTCGAGACTCGCAGCGTATAGAGGATCGATCCGCACCTGCGAATGGTGTTGCATCGCCGAATTTTGACTCGGGTGTCGATTTCGAGGCGCTAGTAGGCCGTAGTAACGCCAATATCAAGCCTGATGCAGTTATCGATGGCTCAAAAGGCTGGGAAGATGACGTTTGGGGCAGCATATTTAACAATACACCCCCCGAGGTCAGCAGACTCTGTTTCAAACAAAATCTAGAATCTAATGATCTCGCAGACCCCCGGACCACCGGTTATGTCACCCACGACGACACAAATCGCCAGTCCGCCCGCGGCTCCAGCGACTCAACTCCCCCAGACCAAATCATTACCTTCGTCGCCGCGAATTACAACCGATACGCCCTTTTCACGACCTGCGCGACTCGGGGCAAAACCGTTAGCCTCATCGTCATTCGATAAATCAGCCTTTTCGATGACAACTCAACCACATCGCATATCAGGCCCGTCCTCGCAACCGCAACCCGTCTCGTCGTACTCTGCGCAACCTGTGTCTCAGAAGCCAAACTATAACATATCGCTTGCTGATATCACTGCGGCACCGACCGTTGCACCACTCCCTAGCTACACTACACCGAACTATACCCCATCTACTACGGTTATGCCTCTGGCGTCTGCTCCATTACAGTCGTCACCTCTGTCGATGTCCTCCATGATGACGCCTATGCAACCCACTCGCGCCGCCACCGCCACGAAACAGGTAACGAAGGACGATTGGGGTGACTTTGATCCCCTCAAATGATCTAGCTTAGACGTAGTATATCTACTTGCATTGCCGGTTTCACGATGCAAATATTACTAGACCACCGAGCCGCGTAGTTTGTTCATGTTTGAATCGCAGGTCGCGCTATGTTGCAGAGTCGGGTCGTCGTGCCATGAGTTATGTGTTTTGAACATCCAGTCCCCCCTGTATACTAGTCTCCCTGGACGACGTAGCGCCTTTCGCCGAACATACATCCAATATGCTAGGGGGTTCCTTCTTTCCGAACACGATTCCACGCTCTTCTGGTGCTCTTCTAACCATTCTACTCTTCATCAGCCCCGTCTTGTCGATATGGCCGTTCTCTCCCAAACGATTCTCGAAGAATTCACTCATGGTGGCGGGGTCCATGGGACTGGACGATGGAGACCGCATAGTTGCATTCGGGGATTTCAACGGAGATCAATTGTGAGCGAACAGTTGCTCGGCCACCTCGTCTTGACTCAGACCGGAGCGAAGCATAGACGTGCTGACGCTAGACACTGATCAACAAACGCTGTCCGTGTACATCTGGAATCACAGTACGTCGGCCGCTTTCCCGCCGTCTCGTGCTTAGCGTTTCCAGATGCGTTCGCGTTCGAGAAGCGCTCGCAACTGCGGCACGGCAAGCCGATATACAGTGTCGTCCCGGGGGACTTTACGCTCGATGGGAAACTCGACGTGTTGGTGATGAGTGCACGCTCGGGGAGCACGCTCGACATGGCGCTCTACAAGGGCAATCACGACGGCACGTTTGGTACGTCTGTGACGCCGTCGTTGTTGGGTGCACGTCTGAGCTTTTTTCTGGTAGAGTCGGCGCCGATAGCGGTGCCCTCGTCTGCGCCTGCACAACCTATACCCGTCGATTTGGACGGAGACATGAAGATCGACCTGCTCGGTGTGGACCCCTCGGATCAGGGCTCGAGCCGCTTGACGGCGTGGAGGAACACTTGGAACGAGTCCGACGTCCGACCGACGTTGTTCGAACCGTGCGTGTCTAGTCTCTGCTTGGGCCATGTGGCCGACTTGGTTTTCAGTGGCGATCCCCCCTTTCACGGCTCACAGTGCAAGTTGGCTTCTCCGCACAGCAATGCGATCATTGACTTGAACGGGGACTGCCTCGCAGGTCTGTTCCGTCCAGGAGAAATCGAGTCGTGCTCACGTCTTTCGCAGACATTTTTCTCGTCTGCGATGAAGGGTCGGGCAAAACGTCGTTTCAGATATGGGTAAACAACAAGGACGCTGGATTTTCGCTCGCACAACACGGGCCGCTTCCGTCTGGGGTCCAGGCGATTGCGTTTGCCGACATGGGTAAGTCGGTTCTCGTATGCACGGGTTCGTGTACCGACGAATGCGTTTCAGATCGAGACGGGACTATCGACATGGTGTTCCCGACATGTTCGTCGGTGTCTTCGGCCGGACACGATTCCAGGTGCATGATCAACATTGCCTACAACAAACAGATACCTGTCTGCTCTTCCGGGGCCCGGACCGTCGACAAGCAAGGGAATCGACTGTGCCGGCCGCCCGAATCGCTCTGTATAGCAGATCCAAACTTTTCTTTCGACTTTGGCACGAACGAAGACAATGACGTAGGTCGACTACCGTGCGCGGGAATGCTGGCTGATCGTTGACGTCGTTTAGGCATTCGTTCAGATTCCTTTTTCTTCTCTCGTGAACTCTCCTTCGAGTTCTCTTCTCGTGCTCGACACTACTTTTTCGCCGTCTATTCCACTCGCTGTTCGACTCGGCGATACGAATCTAGATGGTTTTCCGGACATGTTGGTGATCGCTGCGACGGACAAACATACGCCCAAGCTTTTGATTTCGGAACCCTGTTCCAAAGGGCTTGCAGGGTGTGACGCTAATGGCCACGGACGGCGTGGATTCAGACTTTTGCAAAAAGGGGCAGAGAGTTTGGAGGGCATATATGATGCACGGGGTATATCATTTGTCGACATGGACGAGGACGTGGGTCGCTTTTCGTACCTCGTCCGCAACGGACTGACACGCCATCAGGGTACGCTCGATATCGTCGTGCAGAGAACGGGTGCGCAGGGTCATGGCACGGTCACGTTTATCCAGAACAACTTCTATTATGATGCGTTCTTCCTCAAGGCGATCGGTATGCACTCCTCGTGTTTGTCTCGTGCGTATGCTGATGGTGGAACAGTGTTGAACGGTGCGTGTAGCCATGGTTGGTGTACTTTACCGAACGGTTCGAATTATCTGGTGAGTGAACCGTGTTGGCCATCGGGGTTCGTCTCAACGCCACTCAGCCGTTTGGCGTGAGCTATTCTGGGGCATCGTACAAGTACACCGTCTTGGACACGTCTGGCCAACGGTCGGCAGCGCAAGGTATGAACGTCGGAATGGCACCCTGTAGGCGCTGACACTTTGTCCAACAGTGGGACAGCTCCCCCAGACGGCTTACCACTCGCTGCTCACGCCTTATTCGTTCTTTGGCCTCGGGCGGACGAACAATTACATTGAGAATTTGTTTGTGGGGTCGACGAAACACACCGAGAGTCACTTTATCAACATGGAGGGCGTCATTCCGAATTCGCGTCTTGTTATCCACCCTCCGCCTGGCGTGAGCGAGGGGCCGTGGAAGCGGGAGTTGTTTTTGCGACCTGGACAGTGGGTGCCATGGGTAATGCTGACGGTCGTCGTCACCACGGCGATATTGGCCATCATCGTGTTCATACTCCATCTCAACGACAAGGTGAGTTTCTTCTTGGGTCATTGGCGCCGTCGCTCACAATGGACATAGCGAGAAGACGAATTAGAGAGACGACGAGCGTCGCATCACATCAACTTTGATGCGTTGTAAAAGACTTGCTATCTTACATAGTTATGGCTACACGATCTCTTACTGGATACAGTGACGCTAGGGACCTACACGAGTTTCCATTTGGCTTCTTTGCCTTGTCCATCGAGCTTGACGACCTTTGCTTCGGTGACCAACTTTTGGAGGTGCTGATTGACGCTCCCTGCGGCGGCCTCCCACAGCTCGCGAGGGTAAGCTGCATAGAGCTTGGCGACGACGTCCCAAGTAGACCAGGCGGCACCGTTTGGTGGTGTCTGTTGAAGTACCTCGATGATCTGTGCTTCCCTCTCCATCCTGTGATCGATATAGGTCTGTATGACCTGTCTGCCATCGTTCACGACGGGACCGTGAGCGGGCCAGAGCACGGTGTGTTCGTCGGTGTGGGACAAGAGCGTGCGCAGGGACGACAGGTAGGTTCCGAGATCTTCAAACACGGCAGTGCCCTGTCCAAGGACCGAGTCGGCGGTGTAGAGCACGCCTTCGGAAGGAAAGGCGAGGGCGATCGAGTCGTCCGTGTGTCCCGGGGCGTAGATCACCTTGAACTCGGCGCCGTCCTGGCCAGAGATGGGAAAAGTCTGGCCGTCGTGCAGGTCGTGAAAGAGGGTGCCGGACGGACTGGGGGTGTACGTGCCAGGCTGGATAGACTGCACGATGCGGAGGAAACGAGGATCGAGGGTGGCATTGGGAAATTTGTGGACGCGCGGGGGCACAAATGGGAGAGGGCCGTTCCAGAGACTGCGGAGGAGACTGAGGACGGAGGCGAGCCCGCCGACGTGGTCTGGGTGCCAGTGGGAGAGGACGATGTCCGAGACGTGCTGCGAGTCTGCTTGGCCGTGCTGGAGGGCGGACTCGAGGAGGGGGATGTAGCTGGGCCTGCCCTCGCCGGTGTCGACGAGGACGTAGGGGGGTTTCTCGCCGACGAGGTAGGTGTTGGTCCCTGTTGAAGAGGGGGTCAGAGGGGCCAATCGCGACGGCGGTGGATTACCCTGGAGCGTGAATTTGCCCGGATTCTGGCCGAGGATGCGCACGACGCGGTCGCTGAGCTGGGCGGGCGTCGGCGACGTCGAGAAAGCGGCGAGAGCGACTCACCCGGACGACGGCGGCGAGTGCACAGAGCTGTTCCATGGCGTGCTTTGTCAGCAACCCGCGACTTGACCATGTCCTCGAGAAAAAGGTGCGGGCCACGACGTCTTTCCCGTCCGGCGCTGACCTGCCCCAGGTCCCGCTCGCCCTCCTCCGATGGACCCCCCTCCACACGGCCCCGCGTCCAGCTCCCCAAGGTCGACGACGTGGACCCCGTCCGGCGGGCCATGCGCGAACGCGAACTCGCAGCACGCATGGCCGCCGTCGAGCTCGAAAAAGCCTCCAAGCCAAAGGAGCTCGAATCCGCCCAGGACCAAGCGGAAAAGCAGGCCGAGTTTGCCAAGCTCATCGGCTCGCGTTCAGGCGGCGTCTACGTCCCCCCCGCACGTCTCCGCGCCCTCCAAGCCGCAGCCGCCTCGGACAAGTCCAGCCCAGAGTACCAGCGGATCTCCTGGGACGCCCTTCGCAAGTCCATCACCGGTATCGTCAACCGCGTCAACATTGCCAACATCAAGCAGGTCGTTCCAGAGCTCTTTTCGGAGAACCTCGTTCGCGGCCGTGGGTTGTTTGCGCGCAGCATCATGAAGGCACAGGCGTCCAGTTTGCCATTTACCCCCGTTTTCGCTGCCCTCGTCGCCATCATCAACACAAAACTCCCCCAGGTGGGAGAACTGGTCCTCACCCGCCTCATCAGCCAGTTCAGGAGGGCCTTTAAACGAAACGACAAAGTGAGTCGTTTGTGCGGCCATTTCACACTGTCACTTATGTTGTCAGATCGTTTGCAATGCCACCACCACGTTCATCGCTCACCTCGTCAATCAAGCTGTCGCACACGAGATCATCGCCCTCCAAATCCTTGTCTTGCTCCTCGAGCGCCCCACCGACGACTCCATCGAGATCTCCGTCGGCTTCACGCGTGAAGTCGGTGCATTCCTGGCTGAAAATTCCCCAAAGGCAAATGCAACCGTCTTTGAGCGCTTCCGTGCAGTCCTCAACGAGGGCACCATCAGTCATCGCGTGCAATACATGATCGAGGTCCTCATGCAAGTCCGCAAAGACAAGTACAAGGACAACCCCATCCTGCCAGAGGGCCTGGACCTAGTCGAAGAGGACGAGCAGATTACCCACCAGATCCAACTGGAGGACGATTTACAAGTCCAAGAGGGACTGAGTACGTTGCCTGCTCCGTCGATGTGGTACCCACTCACGCGTTGATGCAGATATCTTTAAATTTGATCCCAATTACATGGAGAATGAGGAGAAATACGCGGCCATCAAGACCGAGATCCTTGGAGAAAATTCAGACGACGAGTCTAGCTCCGAGTCTAGCGGGGAAGAGGAAGAGATGGACGAGGACGAACAAGGTATGCGGGCCTCCCTTCGAGGCGTACTGGTTATTTACGAGCCACGTAGCCGTCGAAGAAAAAGAGGGCATCGAGGATCGCACCGGGACTAACCTCGTGAATCTGCGACGAATCATATACCTTACCATCATGAATGCCTTGAACTACGAGGAAGCCGTGCACAAGCTCCTCAAAGTCCAGCTCGGGGAGGGCGAAGAGGTACGTCCGCGGTCATCGACTATGGCACCCGACTGACCGTTTCCCAGATTGAACTCATCAACATGTTGATAGAGTGTTGTTCTCAAGAACGGTCGTATTCCAACTTTTACGGACTCGTTGGCGAGCGGTTCAGCAAACTCAACCGCGTTTGGATGGAATGTCTCGAACAAGCGTTTGGCAATTATTACCACACCATTCACAGATATGAAACGAACCGGCTGCGCAACATTTCTCGTTTCTTTGGGCACATGCTCGCCACCGATGCGATATCCTGGACCGTTCTCGAAAACATCAACATGAACGAGGAGGAAACGACGTCCAGTTCTCGTATCTTTATCAAGATCATGATGCAAGAGATGATGGAAAGCATGGGCCTGAAAACGCTCGCAGAACGCTTCAAGGACGACGAAGTCAGAGCTGCCTGCAGGCAAATGTTCCCGACAGACAATCCCAAGAACACGCGGTTCTCGATCAACTATTTCACGAGCATTGGTCTGGGCGCGTTGACAGAGGAGATGCGAGAATATCTCAAGGTGCGTCCAGCGGTAGACTTGGCTCCCCCGTGCTGACAACCCCCCCAGAACGCGCCCCGCCTGATCATGGAGCAACGTCGGGCGATGCTCGAGCAAGCGTCGTCCGAGTCGGATTCATCGTCGGACAGCGACTCGGACTCGTCGGAATCCGACTCGGATAGCTCGCCTTCGGACTCAGCCTCGTCCGTCGATGTGCGGCGCCGTCGCCGGACGCCTACACCGCCACGTCGTGATCGAGAGCGGGAGCGGGAGCGGAGCCCAGACGACCGGGAACGTCGTCGACGTGACCGCGAGGACTCGCGCACGCCGCCACCACCGCGTCGCTCGTCTTCGCCGCCTGTGCGGTACCGCGACGAGCGTGCGTCGGGTCGGCGGGACTCGCCACCGCATCGTCATGGTCGTCGAGCATCGCCGTCGCCTCGGCGCAGGCACGACGACGACCGGCGCGACCGAGACCGCGATCGGGACATGGATCGGCGTCGGAGGGACGACTCGCGTGATCGCGACAGAGGTTACGCGAGGCGGGAGGACGGTCGGCGCAGGGACGGCTACAGGAATCGGTCCGTCACGCCAGACAGGCGACGGGCGGACTCGGAGGAGAGGGACTATCGCGATCGCAGGCGGTGAAAGTGACTTGTTACAATAACCTTTCCTTGTTCTAAATACAACACGTTGATTGTATGGGGTACATCATTCGCGCCTAAAAACACAGTCCAGGGTATTTGCATGTACTTGTCATCAAGTCATTCAAGCAAGCATATTCCAAACCATACTCGTCGCGACGACGAGAAGGAGCGTCGGCACTTGCGCCCCTGGTATCGCGCCGCTGGATCCAGGAACGGGCAGAAAATGCGATGCATCCTCCTTTTGCTGAGCAGCCGATTCCTGTGTCGTCATGAGAATCGTCAATTCCAAACGGAGGACGTGACGCGCGCAAGTACCTTGAAGGCGACGATCCCGACGAGGACCCCAGCAGCAAAGAACATAAACGCAATCAAGAGCCAAATGACGCCCCATACTGCAAACGATCAGAGACCGGCCTCACAGAACGTCTGAAAGGACGCACCTTGGGACGGGAAGCATCCACAGATGCGAGCAAACGCAGATGCGTCCGAGCTGTTCACCTTGCGCGCGATGGTATCATCTATATAGTCTCAGCACCGGTGCTAGGACGCGGAGAGCCGCACTGACCAATCACGTCCCAGAGAACATACAAATCCGACATGACGCCGATAAACAGGATCTAACAGCACAGCATGAATGAACGGCCGCAAGCGAGCACGCAAGAAGCCATACTAGAAAACGAAGGGCCACACCTCCGGCGACGAACCAAAACATCACGATCAGGCCAGACATGCCGAGGATGAGCACCCAAGTCCTAGCACCGCGTGAGCCAAACGCACGCGAACCCGAGCGACACGTACAGCCAGTTCCTCCGGGCCCACCAGAGCGTAAACAAAAAGAAGAAGGCAAGGACGAGACACGCGATCTTGCTCGCGTTGGTATCAAATCCGCATGCGATCAGACACGCGCCTATCAGTGATGAGCCGAGGTATCCCGCGGGGAGGGTAATCCAGGGTATGCCACCCGACATGCGCGTCTGGCCCCCTTCGTCGGCTGCAGGCGAGAGGGTCAGCGCCTGGGTCAGCTCGTAACGTGTCACTGACGGTCCAGTTCCACAGAGTGAATCGTTGCACAGGTCAACATGCCGGTGATCGCGTGGCTCATCTACGAACAAAATGCGTCTGCGTGCAGTCTTGCGGTGGTCGTGGGCACTCACCTCGTGGAAACCCACCGTGAGCAACCTTGGTAACAGGTTAGCCCACCAAACCGCAAGGTTAATTCGTTCGACCTACTTGAAGGGATAAACTAACGTAGGTCAGTCGCGGTGGCCATTACGCAGAACGGAGAAACTGACTTATCCAGCTGAGTATGGGTAAATGCCTCGAACAGTCGTCAGGCTGGACCGCGTTCGGAGCCGGGAGCGCTCACCATAGTATGGCTATCACCACGACATAACAGCCAGCAACGATGAGGGTTGTTCTCTGCGTAGCGTTGGGCGTAAGCTGCGTGCGCAAATCTCTCGAGTACAGATAGTCGCGGGCATCCAGGACAGGCATGCTGTGGTCGTGGACGAGGATAGAGTTCAATAACGAACGACTGTGCACCTGCGTTTCAGCCAGCCATCATGCGTGGGAAAGTCATAAAAGTCGTAAATTCCAGAATTGTACGATACAAGAACAACAGACCAAGTGTAGCACAACACCGAGGATATAAGTAAGGGCGAGCGGTCATACAAAGGAACGTTAACACAAATCAGAGCTCTTCGTCGTCGACGTCCTCGCCTCTCTTTTTGCGTGCCATGCGGTCCTTCTTTGCCTGTAGAGAATTGAGTTAGCGAGGATCCGACAAGATCTGTCTAAACTAACCTTGCGAAGTTCAGAAGAAGTGGCTTTCTTACTCTTCTTGTTGTCGATCTTGTTACCCATGGCATCGTATTGATCTTCCTCTTCTCCTTCCTTCTTGTCGATGCGAGGACCGGATCCTTGTCCTTCCACCCAGTTGTGACCAGATGCCTCAAGACGTCCATCGCGCATGGCCCAAACCCTAAGGTATGTCGGTCAGACAATGTCGACCTGCGATAGAAGTGATACCGACTCAGTGCAAAGGGACTCGGAGAAGTCTCTGTTGTGGGTGATCACGAGAACACCACCCTCAAAGACCTTTAGTGCCGAAATCAGAGCAGCCAGAGACTCGCGGTCGAGGTAATCTGTACATGGCACTAGTCAACCATATTTTCGCTTCCGAGCAAATCAACATACTGGTTGGCTCGTCCAGGCAAATGACATGAGGACGACGCCATGTCGCAGCACCAAGAACAATCTTAACCTTCTGCCCACCAGACAAGCCACGCATGGTGTTGTGGGAGACGAACTCAGCCTCCAGACCGAAGTCAGCAAAGTGTTTCTCGATCTCACGACGAACAAGAGGGCGAAGCAAACCGAGGCGTTGGGCCTCACGCGTGTCAACCTCCAAGACTTTCTGTGAAGGAAAAACATTTCAGGATCGCGTCAGGATAAAACCAAAGTAAAACAGACCTTCTCGAAGCCACGCTTCACGAGTTCATCACGAGGGATCCACAGGTTCTCGGAAGAGCTGAGACCTTTGAAGGACACCTCATATTCATACGACTGCTTCAATTTCTTGCGAGAAATGATCTCGTCGATCAATCGCTTTTGACCCTCATGGAGGTAAAGAGCACCATCCTTCATCTTCTGGGCCTCGGCTTCAGTGATCTGACGGCTGGCCTTGCCCATTTCTTCCAAGTCCTCGCCGGTCTGGTAACGCCAAAGCATATACTCGAGGGGTGTCTTGTCAAGATGGTGGTCGATATGGTGGAACGCGTGTTGAGCAACGTAGCCGATCACCAAGTTGGGGTGCTTCCAGATTTCGCCACCCTTGTTAGGCTCCATCTCTCCAGTGAGAAGCTTAACCAAGGTCGATTTCCCGGAACCGTTCGGCCCGAGAACTGCGACACGGGAAGAGAGCGAGACCTGAAGAGTGATGTCGTACAATTGCTGGACGGGTTGCGAGGGATACTGGAAGCCGACTTTGCGCATCTTAAGTAAACTCTTTTCCTTGGTCTTGACACCCTCAAGGAGAGGAGGATCGGGAAGCTTGAACTTGTAGTCTTCAGCAGCGTCAAGAGTGTAATAGGACTTGGCCTCCGGTACTTGCTTCACAAAAGCCTCGAGATTACCGCGGTATTTGCGGACCTTGAAGCGGTTGAGATGAAGAACGTCGGTGATGGTGTTGTTGAGGAAACCGGAGTCGTGGGAGACAATGACTGGAGTGACTTAGCCAACATATCACCTCGAGTAAGGAGATAAATACGTACTTGATGTGCATTGTTTCAACGAGACGAGATAGCTCTCGAGCCAAGCAACGTTGACCACATCCAAGTGGTTAGTAGGCTCATCCAGAAGCAGGATGTCGGCCTTGAAAAGCATGGCCCGGGCCAGCGCGAGCTTCATCTTCCAACCTCCAGACAAGCTACCAATTGGATGCTTCTGGCGCTCATCGGTGAAACCAACCGAGCCGAGAGTCTCAATGACCTCTTCCTTATCGGCAAGGATACGCTTGTCGGACAAGATGAATTGGAGAACGGATGTGTCGGCTTCGCTACCATCGATGTCGTGTTCGACGTAGAAAGTACGGACTTCGTCGGGGGAGGGGAATCCCTCTACTTGGCCATTGGTGATCGCCCGCATGAGGGTAGACTTGCCAGTACCGTTCTTTCCGCAAAGACCATAACGGCGGCCACGTTTGAGACGGAGAGTGGCAGTGTTGAGAAGAATCTTAGCACCGTAAGCGAGGGAGAATTGGCAGTTGCACAAATCTTCGCCTTCATCGTCATCCTCAGCGACGTCATCGTCATCATCTCCTGAAGAGGCTGAACGGACGGCCCACTCCCCGGTGACGGAAACCGGGTTGGGGATGGGGGCAACGAAGGACAGATAGGGAGCGAGGGATGCCCATTCCGTAGTATCAAAGTTCTTGGCATTCACCAAGTTCGCGGCGAGGTGCGACACAAATGTGACAGCAGCACTCGAGAGCTCAGGAGCGCTCGCACCAAGCTTCTTGTAGACAGTGGAAAGGAGTGAAGTTAATTGAGAAGGCTCCGCGACCTTCAAAGGAGAAAGATCGGTTCCGTCACCCTCAGGGACCTCCCCGACTTGACGGAGGGTAGCAATTGCCTTGCCAACGACACCACGTGCTTCAGGGTCACCGATCGAGGTCTCGACCTTGATGAGACCCGGAAGGAGTTTAGGCAGGAAGGGGCGAACGGTGATTGGAGAGTCCACGAGTTTGGACATGTTGTCAACGATGCTAAACTTGGTGTAAGCAACTTTGATGCAATCATGCATGGCGCGTGATTAACTTACACCGCAACTTTGCGTTTGGTGGCAGTGAGCTTCTCATTAAGACCACGAGACAAGAGAGGAACCATGAGAGAGAGCGTGGGAGAATCCACTTCAGAAACGAACGTAGTGGCAGAAAGAAGCTGAATGGTATTGGGGACCTCCTCGACCGGGTTAATCAGGGCCTTGATGAGAGCCGGGATAAAGCGTTCAATGTCCTTGTTGGAAACCAAAGCACAAGCCTTTTCAAGCGAATCACGAGCTGCCTTCTTCACGTCAGCCTTGGTATCCCAGATGGCCTCGGAGAGGACAGGAACAATGTCAGGCATAAGGCGAGCAGTCTGAACGGGAGCACTGGCAACGAGTTGGTTCAAGATAACCAAGGCGCCGGTCTTGACTTGCCATTTGCCGGCAGTCTTGATCTGATGAAGGAGGGTGGGAAGAACGAGGCCGGTAGCCCAGGGGTTCATGGTGGCAACGAACTCCTTGACAGCTTCGACGGCCGCGTTGCGAGCAGCAGGCATCTTGTCAGCGAAGCCTTCGATGAGAGCAGCGTAAAGGCCCGAGTCGATAAAAGTGGGCTCGAGGGCCTTTGTCGCACCAGCCTTGGCGAGCGCAACAATGGCGTCGGCTGCGCCCTCGCGAGCAGCCGGCGATTTTTTGTCAGAGAGCGCCTTAAGAACGGCGTCAGTGAAACCGACGGCGCTGATGGCAGCAGGTCCGTCATTTTGAGCAACAGATGCAAGAGCCTTGGCAGCAGCGCCACGGGAGGCTTTGTCTGCTACGAAGAGGGCAGCAACGTCGACTTGACCGTCAACGACGCCCTTGAGCGAGGCGGGAGAGGGAACAGCGGGAGCAGTTGCAGTAACAGCAGGCATTTCTAAAAGTCTAACAGAAATGTAAGCTCCAAGTCGACGTTTTGCGCACGGACCAACCTATGACTGTGTAGAGGTATAGGTAAAATTTCTTCTATGTTCAAAATGCAGCAAAAGGCTGAACAAGGAACGTTGTATGGTACGCTCTATAGTCTATAATGCCTGTAACAGGATCAGGGGGTGTGCAGGGGGGAAGAAAAACGACTTGCAACGGACCTCTAAGAGGAGAAAGAAAAAAGCGAGTGGGGATGTAGAAAGCGATAGCCGGTCAAGTCCTCGGTAAATATACTAGCGATCATGGTCGGACTTTGAAAAAATGCCGGAATGCAGCCTGTGCAGGGCGCGGTCTGGAACAGCCTCAGCCATTTGTACACGAAACACGTCTATTATCCAATGGAATGAGATAAAACATGGGGCGCGTGCAACTATTCCCTGTCATCCAACTTGGCGAAACTGAGCGGCGTGAAGGCCTGCGCGGAAATGGATCAGCATGTGCCTCACACGTTGTCGATGACAAAAGTCAGGATGAAGATGACATACATATCCTCCCCCTTCGTAGTGTTTGCTGTTGGCCTCGACCCAGTGGAGCCGAAGAGCATGCAGAAACGCCGAGAGACCCTAAATTAGACATCAACCGATCTAGTCACACACAACACACGTTCACAATAGGAACCCACCTCCATGAGACACAAGACAAACACGGTCAGGGAGAACCACATCACAACCGTGAGCGCGATGACAATGATGCCAAATATGCCCCCCATTCCTAGAACACCTGCCAGCGTCATGTTCCACAGAACTTCGGATAGTTGAGCGTGAGCCAGGGAAAGTGCCCACAACCGCAAGTACGAAGCCGTATGTGAGATGCAGCCAAGACAGAATTCAATCGTGTGGATGATCTGATGAATCACAACCTCGCTGAAGTCGTGCTGTTCCTGATAACACCCATCAAGTTACGATACCCACAAGGAACGAATCACTCACGTGTTCTTCTTCCATTTCTTCAATGATGACTCGCCCACTACCTTCTTCCTCGATCTCTAGAGCCTCGTCGGTGCTCTCGCGAAGGCCATCGTGGTGACCGAGCCCCACATACCCTTGGCCCTGAATTTTCTGCATTTCCTTCCAGAGGAAGTACGGCTTCATGCATAGCATCCATGGAACGCATACAACCGCAAGCAGAAGCAAGACAACTTGTACAAAACCTTGGCCGGGATATAGTTGACTGTTGGGATCCACTGTTCCAGGGGATAAGAACATCGCGATTAGCATGTTTAGTAAGGACGGAGGTTCAGTCGATGCCTTGGACCAATCGATCGTCCATTTGTAAACGATGCATACGGCTAGGTACCCGAAAATCGACTGGAGGAAGATCATTTGAGGAATGAAATTCGCGTAAATGTCCAGCGGACGCTTGAACTTGATGTGATTGGGCAACTGCAGACACAACGCAAACGTCATCTGAGATCGTGTCAGCTTGGGCTGCACGATGAAACCGGCGAGGTACATACATGAATCACCCCAAGAATGATCGCCATTTTCATCTTATACGAATTCGTAAACACCAGTCCGTTATCAGCACCATGCCAGGCTGGGTCCAAGCCAAAAGGATATACATGTCCAGTCGAGACGCCGTGATGCACAGTTCCATTCCCCTCTGGGAAGTACCATCCAGAGTGCCAGATGTGAAGCGACTTGGAGAATATGTCATTGTACATGAGGCCGGTGTAGAGCGAGAACAACCCCATGAGGAGAATTATGTATCGTCCGCTGCATGCATGTTATTAGCAAATCGTGCTCCACTCTACGACGCTCAATTACTCACAAGAAGAACTGCCCTGTCATCTGAAGTGTAAACGTGAGTTAGGGGCACGCATGCAAAACTATCACTGACCTCTCCAAGACCCCCTTTCGCCCACTTCCGCTCATTCATGATCATGTAGAGAGCGGCAAACAGAATGATCAAACCATGGCCGATATCACCAAACATCACGGCGAACAGGAAGGGAAAGGTGATAATCGCAAACAGACCGGGATTAACTTCTTGGTACGTCGCAATTCCGTAACTGTCCATGATACTCTGGAATCCTTCTGTGAATTTGTTCGTCCTGTTGAAAGTCGGCGGGGTCTTGTTGGTGCGGAGCTCATGTAGGATCGGCACCACGCCAGTTCCAGATTCCTCCTAGGCACCAATTAGCCGACTGTGGACACGACAGCTTGTGGACGACCCACCGTAGCGTGTCCAAGGGCAATTTGTATCCGGGCAATATCCCTTGTGGGACACCATCCTTCAGCGACCAGCGTCTTCCTCCGCACGTCATAGTTGAAAAGATTCATCGTCTCATAGATCACCTTTTCTTTCCGGACGACATCTTGCCAACGCGCGAGATTCTCCCCGATTGTCAAGAGCTCGATGCGCCTGTTAGCTCCAGTGTTGTAGAGGATAGTCTGAAGATCCTCTAGACGAACGGTAACCTCACGAAGCGAATCAGAACGCTTGTCGGCATTGGGGTCGATAGGATACAAAGTAGCACCCATCGACTCCGCAACTTTGCGGATCTTTGCGAGCAACGCATCACCATGCGCAAAGATAATGAAGACGTTCTTGCGCGTCTCAACACCAGTCGCCGGATCAACGAATGGCTCCACGATATCCGTGTGGTTCATATAAAGGTTGCCTCTTAGCACACGCCAGAGAACGCGCTCGAACGTTGGGATACGAGCTCTGTCGATGGTTCCTGCGACGAACCTGAAGCACGGTCTCAGTAACAAAAAGATGCGCGAAGATGCACGTACTCCAAATCAAACTGCACTCCTGACGAATACTGGTTTTCGCGATCGTCGTGTTGGAGAAGAGGAGCAGAGCTGTCGTCGAAGGATGTCCTGATATCCGTCTGCTGAGTTTCGGCCTTGACAACACGTAAGTCTAACTCAAGTTGGCATGCAGTGAACCTACCTTTTCAAAGAAGCCCGCTGTCTCTCTCAAAACATGGCGCGCCTCGATGAGCTCCCTGGTACGCTCGCTAAGCAGCTTGTAGCTCTCGTTCATTTGTACAAGTCTAGTCTCGTGCTCCGCCAATGTGACGCCGAGTTCGTCTAGGTTGTGTGCTGCGCTCGGTCCCACAGTGACGAGAGGTGCGGAGTCATAAAGAGGACGGATCGGTATCACATCCTTTTCCTTCTCGATCTGAGAGGCGAAGAACCGAACACGACGGCCCATGTCCTCGAATCTCCTGATTTCGCCCACAAAAGAACGCTGGAAGGGATTGACTGAAGGGTTCAGCTAGCAATAAGCAGTCATGAGATGGCAATCCAAGGAACAATGACAAGACGAACATCCTTGAATTGAACGTTTCCAAGTTCCCCAAGCTCAGCAACTGTGTCATGAGCTATTTCGGTTGGTATATAGAGCTGTACCAAGCTCATCTGTTCCGAGCCTAGACTACTTTGTTAGGATTGGAAGAGGTAAAAGACATCTGAATCATACGGAACAAGGATGGATACTCTTCTCCCATGTTCGTGAAACACGCTAGGAAGCGAGTACAACCGAGTTTCGAAAGAGTGGTTGATGTTCTATGTACCGAGTAACCCCGCCACGGCAGCGATGATATTGTTTGAACCTGTTTGGCAATCCGCACGCCACATCGCCGAAATGCGGAAGTAGCAAGAGTACTAGTCAGAGTGGTGTACATATACATTGCAGCTACATGTATGAGGCATAGATATCTACTCTGAGAATTCAAATGTCTGTGCTTTAATCCCGAGGCCCACGCCATGATGAGCTGGGAACAAGGAAATAGGAAAGGACTCGCAAGGATGATCGTCGGAGATGCTCGAAGGAACGTGGAAACAACCGCTAACAATCATTCGCGGTAGAGCAAAGGATCGCCAGCAGTTCATCCCATGCATCCTGGATGACCCACCTCAGGACCATATGGCCCGTTTCCAGTTCGGGTTGACTCGGAAACCATGTCGTCGCCAAGCTCGTCCTCTACTTCCTCGAAGGCATGGACGAGGGGAACATAATCTTCATCGAGTTTTTGTTGTGCGATGGTCGCGAAGCCTTCTTCAGTCTCGTCTGTCACCTTTTGGTTTGTCTGGTCATTAGGATCACCGAGAGGTTCAGAGCATATGTCCATCCTCTCCTCGGCCGCCCTCCGACAGTCACATAATCGGGCCAGGTTCATTTCGTGAGTTGGATCACCCAAGATAATGCGTGCCCGTTCAGCGGCAAGACCTTTCGACAATGAAAGATTGCTCGCTGTGATGGGACCCGCGACGATACGCTCATGAACGACCACCGAAACACTATCGTTTCGTCGGAGTTCTGCATTACTCTGACTTTTCCTGTGAAGGAGTGACCGTCAGTTCCTATCGGCAAATATCGATGGGCTACTTGCTGAAACGCGATCCTCTTGCAACCCTCTGTAGCAGCCCAAACCATCAATTCGGACACCGGATCTCTCGGAAGGGTGGTAGTTAGCACTGCCAATATGTCA
The DNA here is from genome assembly GCA_038094355.1 of Afroboletus lepidellus. Classification (NCBI taxonomy): domain Eukaryota; kingdom Fungi; phylum Basidiomycota; class Agaricomycetes; order Boletales; family Boletaceae; genus Afroboletus; species Afroboletus lepidellus. The sequence continues at coordinate 22,149 of JBBPUA010000013.1, read as the reverse complement.
CTCATCACTAATTCGACAATGGCAGCGGTCTTCTCAAAGTTGTATGCACTGTCAACAAGGACCGCGCCAACAAGGCTCTCCAGCACGTCACTCAATGCCTTCGGAGGATCATATTTCCATCCCTTGAGAATAGCGTCTTCAGGCGAGAGGGTCTCGAGGAGAGGTACGTGCCGAGAAATTGCAGTACTAAGCTCGACATTATTGATGAGTAGATGCTTGTGGAGTCCTAGGCGATTGACAGCAACAGATGCGAGGGTAGGCCCGCAGACAGCACGGGAGCGAGCAGCGGAGAGTTGACCAGATGTCGCATTTGTGAACCTTTGGAAGAGATGGCGCATTATGACCAAGTCAATCACAGCTAACCCCGGATTAAGCATCGGAGACGGGCAAGTCCGACGAGGTAAATCTCACCGTCACCGAGAAATTCCAAACGTTGATACGATGACCCAGCTGACGTCGTAAACGACGGGTGCGTGATCGCCTCGACGAGTAAATCGCCACGATGAAACTCGTACCCTATTAAGGCTTGTAGATCTGCGAAAATTGGAGGCACGATAGATGGTTCTGGGGGTCGAGAGTAGCGGAGTGACCACGGGAGAGTACCTCCCATCGATAACCCCAGTGCGTCACCAGTGCGTAGTGCCATGTCTATCCCCCCACTCAAAAATGCTGCTCCAAGCGTAGCCTCCATGCAGTCCTGCAAGCTCCGACGAGGATATTCTCTGCGTACCGCATGCTTTGCTTGCGTTAGGCAATCTACGATATCTGAAGCCTCAGGTATCGTGTACCTCCATGCATGCAGACTTTGAGCCTCGGATGTGAGAAACCGCTCGAGATCAATCTCTTTGGCGCGCGCCAACAAGGTGCGGTTTGATATACTGCTCTGGCGAAGTTGAGAAAGTTGCCCTTCATGCCGATGGGGAAACTTGTTCATGATGTGGACTGTGCACGTGAGCTTGAGTACAGAATCCCCCAGTGTCTCCAGACGTTGATTGTTCCATGTGGCATTCGTGGTTGGGAGCGAAGACCCTTCAATAAGGAGGTCGTCGTCGATCGGGGGCAACCCAAGTTGGAAACGCTCCTCTCTTGCTCGATAAACGTCCGTTGCGCGTCTGCAGATCCGAGGGAGGAGAAGGAAGGCGCGATATACTGGTTGAGTAAAATGTACAGCCCTACATGCGCCCTGTGGGACGATTGAGCCAACGGGTGCGGTATGACGCTTGTATTTGTCAATATCCTGGTGTCTGGATGCCGGACGATAAAAGCCAGAAGGAGTGCGAGGAAGGCCGTGGATCTCAATAAGCGGACAATCAGTCGGAATGAACGCTTCACGACTTTTTCTGGTCCACTTTTGCACGAAATATTCGTAGTATGTTGTACACGGGGCCTCACGCGAGCCCGGGGGTGGTACGGATAATGCGGTGAGATCGTATCGTATGTTGTGAAGAATCTGCGCACGGCCATAGAGATTACAATTCATAACCATTTTCGTACCAAAGTCCGTTTCGGAGATCCCTGCCCAGTTATATGTGCCGTACGGCTCGTTGACGACGCGTTGCACGGCCTCGAAATCGATACAATTGTGTTCGGTGAGGGGAACAAGGAAGCACGTGATAGGTAGCGTGATAGGGCGTCCAGAGATACAGAACCAGATCCCTGCCTTGGTGTATTCTTCGAGCATCCGGAGGGTTTCCCATTCTTCCTCAGGGTGAAATACAAGTTCATCCGTACAGCGCATGGTTACTGTGTAACCATCGGTAGACAGCTCAATCTCCGGTAACTCGGAGCCGGTCACGAGCCCAGCAGAATCTTTCCCATCGATTGAGATGACGTGCATCCGCAATCTTGGACCCAGTGTCCAAGGGTCTTGAACCAAGACATTGATGATATCCGGGATTTCGGAGATATCAGGGAGTTTGCAACCATCGGCGTCATAGTCACTCTTTCCCTTGGAGCCTGTCGAAGGAAGGAGGTAATCATCAAAAACATCGAGCTTGTGGAGAGCCCTGACGGCCATAAACGCAACTGCGCGTTTTGCTTCGCGCTTCGAGTTCCTCCTAGGCCCTCGATATATAAGGTGATCAACAGGGAGGGGAAGACTCGATGGGAGTTCTAAAACAGCTGCATAGTCGCCGCTATACTTTGGCACCGAAGGAGGAGTATAAGTGTCATGGGGGATTAGAGAACACAGATAGTTGATAAGCCCGATGGCAGAGCCGTAGGTAAGCACAGCCCCAGTAGATGGAACAATATATCGTTCACGAGCTGCTAAATCTTGGGGATCATCTTCTTCTAGCTCACCCTCTTCTGAATCCGACGAAGATTCCGGTGAAGCGGGACAGGTGGGATTCTCCCGCGCTTGGTAGACCTTCTTGAGCTCGGGTTCAATTTCTTGGAAGCTCTTGTAACGGTCGAGATGAGATGTGTGGCCAACTTGTGCCATAATAACGAAAGTAGAGGTTTTGGTTCGAGCCCTTCCCCTAGATTGGACATATCCCACCATATGATGGAGCGGGTCGAAGCGTATAACAAGGTCACAAGCCTACCGAAACCAATATTAAAGCTTTACCAAGAGGGAGAGGATTGAGGTAGACGCACCGGAAAATCTAGCCCTTCTTCAGCAACAGAGGTGGCGACCACTAGAAAGAAAAAATCAATGATGCAATACGAGAGCGCAAAGGAGAAACAACACACGCAGGTTCAAACCGCCTTCTTCAAACGACTTTCGAAATAACCTAACCGTATCTTGCTGCCTCGCCAACCCCATGCCCTTGACGTTCACTCCAGACGCCGCATTGGAATGTCCTTTATTCCGTGTGCCATGCCCACCGCCATGTCCAACAAGCTCCGCACACCGAATGTAACCCCTCAGTTCAGGGATCCTGGAGAGTATTTTGGCGAGGCAAGCAGCGACCTGACGTTGCTCTACAAAAACAATGCCGTGGAATGTAGGGGTGTGGTATGTAAGGAGGGTATCGGCTAGAGCCTTTACCTTGGGAGTGCACCAAGCAAGCGGGACAGGGATTGGCACGGCGGGTGGAGAAGTGGAAGGGTCCTCGAAAAATGGCTTAAAATCAGAGAGAATCGAATCCACATGGTCAAGGACAGCAGGAATCAATGGGCTATTTTGACATGGGGGAAGCTCGTCGATGTCCATATCTTCTTCTTGAGCGCCGAAGGGATTGACCACGTGATCATTGGAGGAGCCCAACTCCAAAAGAAGTTGATTGACTCGTGTACGCACTTCGTGATATATAAAGAGATCTGCGGAGTAGGGACCGAGGCTGTTTCGAGTGACATGGTACTTCATTTGTAGCTTTTCCCATGGAATGTCGATATCGTCAGAGTGGAAGAGTGACAAGACGTCCCAGAGGCTCGGATGTAGATAGAGGTAATTATCTGGAGGAGGGAAGTATTCCTTGACAATCTGTGGCAAGATTATAGATGTAGATTCTAGGATAGGGAAAGGCGCGCACTTCAACAGGCCGAGGAGAGTTCTCGAGTAGTTCGGACACGTGTTCGCGCACGGCGATGACTGTGGCATCCAGATTCTTCTCCAAAGTCAATAAGGACCCTTCCGCGTCCTTGGGGTTCCAGATAGGCGAAGCCGTCATACCGAACACCTTTGGGCGCTCAGTGGGGTGAACTTGAAAGTATTCACGCATGATGCCATTGTAGGCATGGTTCTTGCGTGTGTGGTGACATTCGTCAAAGATGATCAACGAGACCTAAACCGGGGGGTTCGGGTTAACAGAGCGTCGACAAGCGCTGGAAAGAACGGCATACTTTGTCGATGCTCCAATGTGAATGCGTGAGGACATTGAGGAAGATTTGAGCTACGACCCGCCTCGTTGAGAACCAAACGGCGATCCCTGGTATGTAATATGACCTCACCCGTCATGACGACGACGTCCGCTTTCTCAAACGAACTCTTCCAATTCGCCCTGTCCGAGAGCTCCAGATCCAAGCTTCCATGGAACTTTCGGACCCGCAACGGGGTCTGAGACGTGATGAACTCCGCTTGTTGTTCGACAAGGGCCACCTTTGGGACGAGAAATACGACGACCTTGCTGAGAGCGTTGGGTTGTAAAACGACCCATTTGATGAGGAGGATGCTAATTAGGGTTTTTCCGCTCCCTGTGTCGAGGGCAGCGATGATGTTGTGCTCCTGGGCGCGGCGGAATATTTCCTCCTGGTACTTGCGCGGGAGGATGGTTTCATTGACGGTGACGGTTCCACCATGGATCGTCGCCGCGGTCGTCGCTCCGATATTCGTCACTGTCATCAAGCAAGCGATGAGTATCGGAGTGTCCTGCTTGCAATCAGACGGAAATCAGTGCATCCCTCAAAAGTGCAGCTGGGGAATTTTCCAACGTTCAAGCTTTCAAGTCCGCGCGTGGATGCGGCTGGAATACATCCTTCCTAATACAGCCACCTCTGATTCACTGTGGGCGCGCAGTTTGGTCTTTCATGGCAGTCAATCCAAACGAAGACACTGAATTGTAAGCGAGCTAGTCCTCGTCGCCGCCGCCCCTCACGATCCCCCCAGCAACGACGCCCTGCGCAAGCACGGCATACTTCCACCTCGAGAGACATCACCGCCGACACCATCACCGCCTGCTTCGCCAACGCTCCACGAAACCTTAGATGGCCTTACCGTGGACGAGCTGCGCGAGCTAGGCGAGGGCGTCACAGACGAAGGCCTTCAGCGGTCGATAGACGCATCCCGCCGTCAGCGATTAGCTGAAGAGCGCAAAGCAGGGAAACTCGCCCGCTTCGGGAGAGTGTATCCGATCGGCAGGGAGGACTACACCAGAGAGGTCACTGAAGCAAGTAGGGTCAATGAGGAGGACGATGAAGACGAAAAGGGCACAGGCGTAATTTGTTTTCTTTACAAAGACGGGTGAGCGATCCTCTCCGAGCGCTGTGCCGCATACCAGACCATCCCAACCCCTCCACAGCATTCCGCGAAGTGATCGCACATTCAATCATGTCCGGGAGCTTGCTGTGCGATATCCGCGAACCAAGTTTGTGTCCATCGTCGGCAACAAATGCATTGCAGATCTACCCGATAGCCGCATACCGATGCTTATTATTTATCGGAAAGGGGAGATCAGAAACCAACTCGTTGCATGGGGTGCAGACCGTGAACGACGTTCTGAAGGTGTGCAGATTCCTGCTATCCCTACTACCTCCCACTTATCCAAACAGAACTCGAGGCACTCCTGATGTTGTGTGGGGCTATTGACCCTGCTGAACATTCAGTCCGGAGTGGAGAAAGATCCCGAAATGATAGTGAAGAAGAAGAAGATGATGATGATGATCCGTCCACGCGTATGCGATCTGCAGCCACAAAGACGAATGCTCGAGCCCCGAAGAACATTCGTCGAGCCCGAGGAAATGACTCGGATTCAGAATTCGAGTTCGATATGTAGGACTTCGATCGTAATGAATCTGGATAATGCGGATTGCAATCCCACTCGCTGCAGAGCATCGGAAGAATTTACACCAGACCTCAAGTTAGGGTATCTTTAGTGGAAGTAGTAATAGCAGCAGTAGACTACTCTGCATTGAAGGGAGGCAGAATTTGCTGCCTCCCCTGTACCGGCCAGAACTCCGTCATATTGTTGGTCGTCCATATCCTTCCACCCCGTACGACGAACCGGATGTCTTTTGTCTGGCGGATGTCACCGTCAATCAAATCAAAGCCCGCAGGGAAAACGACGAGGTCAGCAAGTTTGCCTACGGACACCGTCCCGAGGGATTCTACAAGCCCAAAGGTCGTCGCTGCGGCCGAAGTTGCGGCACGAATGACCTAACGGACGCCAACTCAGAGTCGAACCACCGCACCGTTAAAAAAACTAACCTCATAGTTGCTCAACCCGCCAGCCCTGGCGAACTCCATTTCCTGATGATACATCCGACCCAGCGGGGGCTCTCCGTGTGCCCCGATGTGAGCAGACAACCCGCGATGGACCATCTCGGCGACCGACGACGACACGTTGAACAACGCGATCGCTGACAGGATGCGTGAGTTCGTATCGACAAACGTGCGGAGACGACAAACAGTTCGCAGGTCGGCTCGTAGACTCGGACACCCCTTCCAAAATGTCGTGCCTCGTAAACCGTCTGAGTCTGGATAGCGTACCGTATTCAGTTGCGTCCACGCGATGATGCTGCGGGTAGCACGTACTTTGGATCATTAGGAATATCTACGCTCGCCCAGAGCAACTGTTCTCCCATCGGTCCCCCGTAGTCAACGACGTGGGTAGGTGTCGATCCGGTTCCACTCAACGAATAGAGCGTGAGGAGATCGTCGTAGAGTACCGACACAGGGATGTTGTGTTCGAGAGTCGTCATCCCTGGACGTGGTAGGTCAGAATATACCTCACGGCCGAAATATCCACATACCATCTACGATGTACGTCAAGTCCCAATCAAAGTTCATACCCTATCAGTGCGAGATTCGGTTGCGTCTTGTTATTCGTAGAATAGTCACTCACGCCCTCGGGCACGCAGGCCATGTTCATCTTCCTCGCTTGCAACAACAAGCGCTGCCGGGATGCCCTTGCCGGTAGATTATAGTTCTTGTAAGACCAACTTGCCGGACCACCCTCGGCTTTGACACGCGTGAGGGCCTCTTTGGCTTCTCTGGTGTTTGCAATATCGAGATGGAAAGAATAATCAGATGCACCATAGATGATTTGACCTGTGTGGAAGATCCTAGGTCCAATCATCAATCCACTCTCCACGCGAGCGCGTTCGACGAAGCCAAGCGAGTTTTGCAGGCTCGGGCTGAAAGACGGACTTGGGTGAGCACCACGAACGACATCAGCTGTCAACGTACTTGTGCATCGTGGTGACACCGTATGCAAGGAAGGTTTCCATCTCCCAAGAAGTAGCGGGGTATTTGACGTCCGTCCCGGCCCAATGGGCGTGTGCGTCAATGAATCCAGGGATGATGTAGCCTAGTAAATTTGGCATGTAAGTGCTTTCGTTATCAAATGAACAACACTCCCGGGCCTGCGACTCACCACCATCGGTCTGAATGGTCAATGCGCCAGCCGGAATGGTTACTTCGTTGTCTCTGCCCACCGCGTCGATAAGGCCATCTCGAAGAATGACCGTCCCGCCGCTGATCACGTCCCGGTAAACGTCACCATGCTCCATGGTAAGGATTGTTGCATTCACGAATGCAACCACGTTTACACCAGAAACTGCGAACGCTTCGCGACGGAGTCTCGTCACGTCTGATTCATATTGCGCGTCCACCTCGGTAACGTCCAACAAACGAGTTATGCAATCGACTCCAAATGTCTCTGCGTCTGCTTTGACAGCCCGCAAGCATTGCGAAAGTCGAGAGATGGGGAGACTGTGTAGGAAGGGGCCTGGACAACCTATACTCAGTATCGCGGCATAAAGATGAAATCATCACTCACCGAGGAACCATCCGACGACGTTTCCATCTCCGCTCACGACCAGGTCATGCCCACCGTCCAAGCTAAGCCTCGCGAGTCCCGCTGGTGCCTTGCCTGGCTTACTCCACAAGTCCATCGAAGACGTCACCTCGGGGACATAGTAAACTTGCTGGAAGTTGACGAACGCTGCACCACGAGTGGCATTCGAAAACACCAACTCATCCGTAGAATGACCGCTGGCAAGGGTTTCTTCCATGTAGCGTCCCCATTCGTCAGCACCGCGAGAAAGATCCACAGAAAAGACGCGATCAGATTGGTGGACGAGTAACTCGTCAGGGGAGACGAAACTAAGTTTCAATGCACTGTCGGAGGGACTGATGGTAGTGCCGATTTTTCGAACATTCGTCACAGGGATCAAATCAGAAGACGTCGTGTCCGTGGGTAGTGTCACCTCGCCAATCCAGAGGCCAGGTTGAGCGGTAGCGACGATATTGCCAGTGAGAAGGTCACCGCTCGTCTTGACGAATGCGATGGTGCGAACCGCGCCCTTTCCACCCGAGATGACGGGACTGAAATATCGACCCATTGGAAGACCAGTCAACTCGTATGCGTTTCCGGTGCGCAGATCGGCGATTTCAAAGGAGGAGAAACTTGTATCCGACCATCGTCCGTGAACGATCAAATCCTCCTCACCGACGAAAGAGGGCGAGTAATAGGCTGCTCCTGCATGCGCGACAGGTACGCGTTGTGCTGCGGATGTCGACCCCAGCACTTGAACGTATGTGACACCAGCAGCTTGAAATACCGCGCGCGTCCCAGTGCTATCGAGGGCAAGCTGCGTGAACGCGTGAAGACGTTGTGGGCCCATCTCGAGTTCTCTGACGTCTGTGGTTGCTTTCAGAGTCTCCGCAAGTTTGACCTCGATATAAGCTTGAAAACCGATAGGTCGAGGGGTGCCGCCTGATACGCGTTCTCCAAAAGCGTTCAAAGCAAGCGGAATGTGGTAGATTTGGCCAGCGGCCCAAATGAGAATAGCGCTATCGGAGGGATCGAATGCAAAAGAGGGATATGTGCCCATTGGGGCGTAAATTGTGGAAAGATCGTATGTCAACCCATGCCAGATATGATGGAGGGTGCCCGTTTGTAGATCCCTGCAGCAAGAATGAGACAGGTTTAAGCACGAGAACACGAGACATACTTGAGTACTAGTGCTTCCTTGTCCCGAACGCGACGAACGAAAGCGAGGGTGCGGCCATCACGAGACAGAGTAGGTCTGCTAGCGCCTCCAGGAAACGCATCAACGAGGACCTCCTCTTCCCCTGACGTCAAGTTTCTTGCAAAGATCGAATAGATTCCCTGGTGAACGTCTGCCGGAACGAGTATTAATCAACGATAACAAAAAACCGCATGTGAGCATAACACCTTTAGAGTACGCAAAGGAACCCTGGTCATCCACAGTGTTCCCGGAATACACGAGTGCGTCATTGCCCGACCAGGAAAACTGCTCGTGACCGATCTGCTGCTCGACGTAATCGGCTTTGGTCCATCCGAGCGGCAGCACCCTAGAAACGAGGCGCCTGCCCGAATTTACTTCGACTCCGCGCTGCTTAGGATCATCGAGGTTTGGAACTTGATATTCCCATCCTTCACCTGCGCCCAAGGACCGCCGAGAGTAATACCACTTCGTCGCGACAACTCTGGTACCCGAAGGGTGCCAACGTGCGTCGGAAACCCAATTATAGGTCTCATTCGTGATGCGCACGGCTTTAGGTGACAGGGCGGATCAGAACCAAATTTCACATAATTATCCGAGCCACAAACCTGCTAGTCTACCCTCTTGTGAGAGTCGCCTTAATCTCCGCTCATCTGTCTCTCTGACACCTTGTGCAAGTAAACTGGCATCGTGATCCCTTTGCGCAGTCGCGTCCGCGGTCATAGCGGAGGGTGACCGGACGTCCATCTCAGAGCAACCGCCGGGGGCCCAGGGCATGACCCAAATATTATCCACCCCGAGCCCCGCATCACTTCTGAAGGCTAGACGATCGCCCTGTGGAGAGAAACTAGGGTCTGCATCGTGCGGGACTCCCGTGAGTATTGGAACAGCCCTGGTTTTCATCCCGCTCGACAGGTTTGCTTCGGAATAAGCATGTGCCGGAAGACAGTAGATGTCGCCAGCCATATCAAACACGATGTCGCCGGAGATTGGGTGAACATCGAGGCGGAGCCAGGTGCCCTCCTCGACGTCATAAGCCAGTGTGCGTGGGTAAGGGAAGTCTGTAGAGATATCCCAGGCGTCATGTGGTCGCAGGGGGAAGACGTCATCCTTGAACTCAGAAGCAGGGTCGTCCGAGTAGTATGGCGAAGCCGAAGAATAGGTTTGACTGGGCGCACGGGGACCGGTGAACACAATGTTGCGAGACAACAGGTATATGAGATAGATGGCCGGGATAGAGTATTTTATCACGGTGACCAAGCCAGATGAACTGTGCGGGACAGAACGATACTTGACATTCGGAGCTGCCACTGTCAAAGGAAGCTCGCCCTTTTCGAAGGGGGAGAGTCGCTTCATATGCTTGCAGCGACACCAAGAAGGTTAGCCAAGGAATGCGTAGCAAACCTTTACTCACAAATCGGGTCCTTCAACGATTGCGGTTGGCGTCGACGTGGACACCTTCTGATCAACTTATCACGTAACGATGACCGTGAGCATGTTCCCAGAACCAAAGATCGTGGGGTTCTCGTCGAAGCTATATTTAGTGCCTCCGGGGCCAGCGTCGAGTCTAGGCCGCAATTGGTTTCAAGTCAAAAATACACACATTGCTGGGGGTGATTCTGTTCTCGTGGGTGCTTGCAATCATGCAGGCTCCGCCCGGGAGAGCGGGTGAACTCGGCTTGGACGAAACAATAGACTGCCTACCAATACATACAAACCTGGACAACAAACAGATCAAGAATTACGAAGCACTTTCTTCAGTATGTTCTTCGCCAGCGGGGGGGTTGTCTTCGCCTTCTTTAGCGTCGCCCCCCGGGGATGCCTCTCCTCGCTTAGATTCAGCCGCTTCGCCAGAAGTCTCTTCGGCATGTTCCTCTTTGTCGCCCTCGTGTTCGTCACCCTCTTTCACATCCTTGCTACCGATAACAGTGGCGTTGATCCTGTTTGGGCTCGTCGATTCCAATCCATCATGGGTGCATCTGAGCGAGACACGCACGTCAACGTAACGTGGACCTTCTCCCCCTCTTCTTCCCCTTCGCCCTTGGGCAGTTCCACCACCATGCGCTTGTGCCCCTTCCACCCAAAGCTTCCCGTCGCAAAGGTTGTCGGGGTGAGATTCGTGTTCACTAAGAACCCGGGATCTTCTGGGACCGCTTCTTGACCTTCGGGAGGAGCGGTCGTAGTAATATTCACATGAAGAGGCACAGCGCGGGACTTGAACGTAGACTGAGCCATGGATGTCTATAGTAACGGTGAGTTACGGAAATAATGAGGGAGATGGTAGGACGCGCCTTGAGACGCGCAGTGCCCTTAGCGGCCCTGCCAGCGGTTTTAGCGCCCTCCGTCTTAGCGACCTTTGAGCTGCGTGTTTCGCGCTTTCCGACGGTCTCTTCGGCTGCAGCTCGCTTCCTACCTGTATCCTATCGTGTAAGCAAGGATGCTCGGATAGGGGTATCATGACACACCAGCCATGTTTGTCAAGCAGATGAGGCCGAGTGGGTTGAATAACAACGTCGAATGTGGGCAGGCGACAAGAATTGGGGTTGATATGGGACGGTGCAAGTGTCAAAGCGACGGTGCTCAACAAATATCCGCAAGCCGAGTGTCGGTTGCCGTGTGGCCAAATGTACAATCAGACAATCACCGTGACATCACGCACCATGTAACACGCCACCTTGTCACCGCAGAGAACGAGAGCATGGCATGATTGATCAAAACAGCATCATAAAACTACAAGACCATGGACAGCATGTGCCGACCTCTATCCAGAGTAACATTTCTTATGCATCTAATGTCCCCAGTCAGTAATCGCGACGCATCCTTGGTCATAAAACCCACCTTCAAATAATAATGGACGCATGTCCACCGGATCTAGAGGTGAAGGGGGACTAAGCGCATTGGTACCAGACCTTGTCTGAGCGCCAGACACACTCTCCATCCACCCTGGCCCTTGCGACCGGCTGCTGCTGCGAAATACAAAGAAAACCCCTTCCCCACACTCAGTCCATCTCCACTCCACCCCGCCCCGCCGAGCGTGCCATTAGTCGACGGGGCTCCGAAGAGCCAACCAAAACGTCAGATGTCTTCGCTGTCACTATAAAACTCGTCCTCGTCGTCATCGACGCTAGCGAGGTTAGTCATGTCGACTTTGTATCTCAACAGGCCTCCAATACCACCAAAGCCTTTGACGAACTGAGCGCCCTCCTGGGAACGGTTGGTGATGAATTCGAGGTTGGTACCGAAATCCTTGTATTTCTCGGCGAACCACTCGAGCAGAGATTGTGGTTCGGTGGCCTGCTCCATCTCTAGACCGGTAGACTTGTCGATAAACTTCTCGCGATCCTTTTCTTGGCCATTGGTGTGGATGATAAGCTCCTCTGGAGGTAGAATAAGCACCGAGCGCTGATATCTTTGGAAAGAAATGCATCTTACCTCCAGCAGCGTTTCTCAGGACGTATCGCGTGATATCGAGGTTCTCCCAGACGATAAGTGTTTCAACGGCACCGAGTTCAAGAGCACGCAGGGTATCCTCGACACCGAAGCAATACTTGCTCGTATCCTGACTGATTTCATCAAAGTATTTCTGAATGAGTTTCTTCTCCTGCACAAACTTGACGTTCGACAGCGACTCGGCAGCGAGCTCTATAGCCTGAAAACCATGTCAGTGTCTCAAATAAGAAATCCCTCTTCGAAATATCCACCTGGTTGAAACCATTCTCGCCACCATAGCTGACATCGACGACCTTTATCACCTTGGCTGCCAGCCGCGGGTCGAACATGTCACTTTGGCTGAGTTCCGTCTTGAAATCCGCACTGCCCGCCAGCACAAGACCGCTGACATTCACTTTGTCATTGGTAATAAAGTGCTGAACCGCTAATTCCGCAACCTTGCGGACGTAATTGTGCCGCTTCTCGTCTCGAAGACGGGAGAAACGAAGGGCAGACTGACCACCACGGCCGTGCTTCTTGGGGAGGTCGACTGTGAACTTGTGGATGACCTCGCGGGTGTTACCGGCGAGAGTACCAAACAGGGTCCCATTCCCGTCCATTACGATGAATCCGAAACGGGAATCAGATTCAAGAAGCTCAGACAGAGCTTCAGTGTGGAACTTATTATCACAAAGATAAAGAGACCTGTCAAAGTTGCGAAAGCCGATGAGTGTACCAGGTCACAAGGGAAGGAAGTGACGCACGTGTTGATCGGTTTATGGGGTTCAAAGTCGAAGGAAACCTTTTTCTCCTTTCCCTCGTCCGTAAGAATGGTGCCAACAAAAAGAACGAGGCCGTTCGGGGGTACGCGACTGTAAAGCTTGAGACGTTGCTGGGTACTGGTGATAGCTGCAAGTACGGAAAGCCTGTTTACGCGCGACTTTATGTTGGAGGCTGTCCCAAACTCCTGCGTAAGCATAGCGGATGCACGGGATATCTGATCCTATATGCACGAAAATTAGTTGACGAACATGTGAAAACGATGAGAACGATCGAGGTACTTTTGGAGGGATGATCAGACTGATCATGGATGTCCCGGCTCTAGAAGTACGGGCACATGCAATCAACCATAAGGCGATCGATTCGATGAGACATACCCTCTCGCCGAGTCCAAGCTCTTGATGAGCTTCTTGACTTTCCACATCTGAATGTTCTGCTCTGCCATGTCTTGACTCATGCTGGGCGGTATTACTCGGACTAATTGTCCTTTTTTTTCACCTGTTTTTTGTGTTTTCGAGTCCTTGAGGCCGGAAAGGTCAAAAAGCGGAAACGAGAGGAAAGTTGAGAAGAAACGCCTTGTATGTACAGGCTATCTGTGCTTCTGTCCGTCCGATTGGCCCCGTTTTAGCCCCACTTGAGGGTGGGTCAAAAGGTCATGTGATCGAGTATCGATTCGCCCGTTTCGCGCGATGGACTCTTTCATGATGGCCAACAAGCGCAAGACCGCGCCCGACGCTGCAGGGAGCGGTCGCGAAAAAAAATCAAAGAGCGATTCGGGTACCGCGAGGAACCCGAAAGAAAAAGAGCATCCACAAGTGACGTCGGGCGCTCCTGACGCGCCACCAGGACCGCAGAAACCTGAGACGCAGCCAAATCCGAACCGCCGTCCACGCATCCGAAAGCTTGCCCCTGCACGCCCCTTTCCTACAGTCGCACCCGCATCCTCTGCCACAGGCCCACGTTCCGCTCATCACGAGGGCAAGAACCACATCTGCGTCACTCGCAAAACGAAACTGGCTGCATACCTTCGCCGATGCAGAGCCCTTCTCGTCGACGACGGTTTCAAAGAACTCAGACTCAGCGCCATGGGTGCCGCCATACCGCATCTTGCTCTCCTAGCTGTGTCTCTTCCTCCAATCTTGCCGTGGGGGGAGGATGAGGTCCATGTGGATGTGTTTACGGGCTCACTCGAGGTACACGACGAGGTGTTGTCTGAAAGCGGAAGTGAAGCAGAGGACGGTCCTCAGGAAGAGTTCAGGACCAGGGTCAAATCGACGATGAACGTTTTTGTTCGCGTTGGTCAAGGCGAGACGTCGACCACCAACAACCCTCTCCGCGGACCCAAGAAAGTCAAAGGGCGAGCTAACGGAGGAAAGGGCGGAGGAAAAGCGCCAGAACGGATTGTGCTTCAGGAGCCAGACCAGGACGGTATGGAAACCTCTTGATTTTACCAGTAGCCAGTTATCACCAAGTTTAATTCAACTTGGAGACGTTCTGTGCAGTCGCTCGACGCCATTAATCAAGGTTTCCTTCCATGGTCTTGGTGGTTGTCATTGATTATCGTCTTCCAAGTATCGTGATCCGGGTTTGTCCGCCCCTTCATCTGCGGCGGCCTTGTCCAGGCAAACATACTACCGATTTGCCAGATATGTCCCCACCCGCAAAGGCCCGTCTGGGAGGGTGCAATCGATGTGGATATCTTGGAATGAAGATACCCCTTCAGGGTTGCCCATGTTCATATCGCCGATTTCCTCGGGGAAGGACCATTGGATAGTTTGTGGAACTGCCTTTCGCGCGGGACTGAGTGAGCATGCCACCCACTTCGAGGATCGATTGGGTGTGCTAATTACCGCATGGCATCGTTGTCGACTGTGAAGAGTCGCATGCAAGGAGGTAATCAACCCATAGTTTGATCGAAGTATATGAAATTATCGAGGGTAAATTACCTTCGACGATAAGCTGTGGGTGTCGAACGCGTGCAGGACGCCTGAAGTCCCTACAAGCCGTTACACTACCACCAAATCGGCGTGAGGATCAGGGAACACCCTCGAACAATGAATTGTCCTTGCAGTCCGTCGGAAATGGGCGAATGTGAAGACCGCGGAGCAACATTTCATCCCTGAGCTTTACGCTGAAAAGCTGTTGTTTTACTGCCGTACATTCTAGCCGCTCTACAGATGGGACCTGAGCTTCTTTTCGCAGGTTAGGAGGGGTGATGCTGTAGCCGAGGGACACGCGAACGGCACTCAGGCTCAACCGAGCCTGGCTACATGCTCCTCGTATACCGCGCATTGGTTTCAACTACTCACAGTGCCATGTGTTCTTCCTCCGACACACGTACGGTCGGCATGACAGTACATACAAAGGCCACTTGCCAGATGGAAATATTCCAAGATCAGGGCTGGTTGCTATCGCTATCAGGCTAGTTTAGCCAGACCATGGCCGATCGGTCATTCTCTCCTGAGCTAACTTGAATTCGTCCGCAATGTCAGCACTTCCTTCAACCGTCCCCACGCCTTCCTTCCGCTTGTTACGGCCAAACTCAGGTTCTGGCATGCATACACGAACTTAAGTCGTTATCATATCCGCCCAATCGCTAATTCAACCGCAACCATCTTCTTATCATCTATCAACATTCTCGCCAGAACAGTTCGCCAGCCAGCGAGTCCGCGCCGTTCTCATCAGGGAAGGGAGATACGCGGTCACGGATTCGTAATCAGAACCCCCGTCCTTGCCCTACTAACCATCAACGTCTGGTCAGGCTTACGCCCGCAAACTCCCTATACGAGCGTCAAATCATTTCTGTGATAGCAGATTCCGAAATCTGATCCGATCGATCTCGCGTACACTAGATCTTATCCTATCTAAACACGCGTTGGACCACGCCACCCATGGGTGGTACGCGCGCTGCTCACTGACGCTGTTTTTTTCATCTGGCGAAAATGACGAGGTGACGTAGGTCCTATGTTCACTTGATCCTTGGTCAAAGTTGGAACACCGTCGAATGTTAATTTTGTTCATGTGAGTGAAATGCACTACTTTGACCGTACAAGCAATATCATGCGACCAGCTGCGTGTTTCTTGGCATCATTCAACCCCCTGGCGCCAGTCTCACCATATAGAAACTCGTATATCCTCTTCGAGTGGCCTTGGACCTGGGTAATCGGGTGTACACGCGGCAATTCGGAGATCTCGTGGCCTACTCACACGACCCCCTTGCTTTTGCTCATGGTCCAGCAGCGTTCGTGGAGTTCTTTAATTGAAGGACTTATTCCTAGTCCTTTGACCAATTCATCTCCGCGATTTCGTTCTCGTGTCGGCTTCAATCACCCATGACACACTCTCGTCGCCAGTCAAGTTTCACCCTGGCCGTACGGCCCGTCGCACGGCTGTATGACATTTACAATCTGGTGCGAAATCAAGCCGCCATGTTTGATGACGGGAATCAATTCCCCGTTTGACCACCTCTCTGACCTGCGTTATCTCCCATTTTGCAACGCGGCAACCAGATTTTGTGGTCTCGACCTGCCAAGCACCAAGCATACGACATGGGGGTCCCAGAAGAGCCCGCCACCTTTCGTCCGAAAGAGAACTGCACCCACAATGGTCAACGTCATTGCTTGGTGACCGGTGACATTCCGCGCGTTGTTGAAGTACCGTGCTGATGGATCATCGGAGGGGTGACGACAAAGGCACCACGCTCAATGGCCCCGTTCCAAATACGGTCGTGCGGATAAGCGACTGACTGTTCCCGCCGGGCATCCTCTATTCCTTGGCACCCTTGGCATCGTCCTGGTACCTACCTCATAAGGGGAAAAGGTTTCAGGAAAGGCTTTGTCTGACCAATGACGTGGAGCCTGGGTCCCACCTGCGTCGCCTGAGCACCTCACGGCATGTGGCATATGTCGTCGCTGTGTCTGATCTTTTTCCATATATCGGCGCCGGCCGTGGTGCGGGATCTTGGACGGGACTGGACGGATTGGCCCTGTCTGCCATATACCGCTACCTTCCCACCCGCCCGCGTCTCGTGCGGGGAGGCGCTGATCAGGGTAGCGTGTCCAGGGACTGAGAGATAAAAGCGTACGCTTAACGCGTCGCGCCGCGTCTCCACGAAAGCCAATGCCGACATGTCGCCCCGTTTGGTCGCGTACAATGGACTGGCCACAGCCTCGAGACCCTGCCGCGACCGCCGCGTACGTTCCAAGACAAGGTACGCTATCAGCTGACGTTAGATCGGCCACCCGTGAGCAAAAGCAGCTCATTGTCTCCGCGCACGCGATAGTTTCACAGCGACGCCTTCGCTAAGCCCTAGCCGTCACTTGTGTGTGTGTGTGTGTGAGATGCCCGTCGCCAAGCCCTCCCGCTCATGGAGGGGGCGATGCCCATATCGCTTTTCCAGGGCAAAAAAGGGAACGTTCGACGGGACGTGTGCTGTGCGTGCGGCAGTGATGCGCGCGGCGTGGCGTACTTCCTCGAGCTGCTGGAAGCAGTAGAAGTTGCACTGACCTCCTATCTATCAGCTGTTCGGGCACACAGCTTGCTTCGCCACCGTCCACGCCCTTTCATTGCTGGTGACATGGTAGGTCGCATCAGCGTCCGTTCGCTTGCGCCCTCGAGCACTCCAGGCCCACAACTAGGCTTCATATATCATCGGAGTGGTCTGTTTGCGCGTCTATCATCGCACCACGGTGGGACCGAGTCAGGCACGCGTGGTGCTGGCTCATGGAAAAACGAGCTTTCCTTCATTCGGCCACCCCCCAAGCCAATTTGGTCGCGTATAGTAGTTGATCGTGATCACGATCGAGGCGGTTCAACAACTGTACATCGTCACCCGATCATAAGAATGTCTGACCCGCCCGGGGACTTGGCGGTAATATCCCCTCTAGTGATCACGCCGGGCCCGGGCAAGAGGCTTGGCATTGCAATATGTCCTATCATCAGTACTCGATGGTAGCAACGACGCTGGCAATAAGCCGGTCGCATCCCCCAACGTCATCGCCCCACTGGGTCGGGCTAGTGACTGAATTAGAAGCACCAGCAGTTCCCCCGTTGTCAACGCGGGTTCTGCGCTAGCCTAGAAAGCTTGATGGCCACGAGCATGATGGCATATATCCGGGCACGCATCGCCATTATCCCTCATTCGCACTATCTCCCAGACCCACTGTCACCGCAGTTTGGCGGCAGTGCCGAATTCAACCAAGGTATACATATAACGGCAAAGCGGAGGGCGAGGGAAACTTCAATCCTACCTGCAGAGTCAATTCATTTATTGCCTGGAATTGAGGCATGGCAAGGAAATCTGCCAAGATAGTTCATTGTTGATTGATGCTCAAGTCCCATACCGAGGATAGCCAACAATGTTCCTTCCTATATCTTCCAAGTGATGCAGTCAGGTTCATAGAACAGACATTCCAGCTCGACGATATGATGTGAAGATACAGTATACACTATGCCCACTCGGCTATGCTTAATGCTTAACAATAGGAACGTGATCGAGACAAGAGTATGGCGGACACAAAGCTTGACAATTTCTAGGTAAGAACGGGAACAAGGAGGGCGAAGCGTACGCGCAAAGAAAGGGACCTGTAGACTTGAGATAAATACGAGCCCAAACTACACAGATGCTGAGAGGATGACGTACCATACATAGCCTCACAGAGATCCATTAATAACAAGTAGATAATGAATAAGACTGCAATCAGTCAGGAGCGGAGGCTTCAGTAGGGGCATAATAAGGAAAGAACGTGAGGTGAATGGAGCTGGATGACAGATGCTGCTAGTTGAAAGAAGTATGTACAATGAAGGCAGTTGAGGCTAAGTGGAGTGCAAAGATAGTCGAGGAAATTCGCTCGATGAAGCCATTTTGTTACCGGGAGCAATCAGTGGTGAAAATAAGCGCAGCCCAATAAAGTGCAGGTCTTTCCACGGAGCTTGAGGTGATATTTCCGGCCGGTCATGAGATGCGTTGAGGTGTGTACAACAAAACGGCGGAGTTGACAGCCACGTCGATAGCCTTGTTTACCTCAAACGGTAAAGGTAAACAGAAAAAAGATGCGTCAAAGAGGAAGAAGCGGGGTTTGTGAATCACCGCTCTGCACTCTCCATAGCAGCCTTTTGGCTACAGGCATACACGCAGAGGGGCGTGATACGCCTACCGCACCTCCAAACCCACATGCCGACTGATTTTCTCCACACCGGCTCCGAGGGCGGTCTTTCGCTCGACGTTCTGAAAGAAAGTGTTCATACGTTGCTAGAAATACGAGGAAGACGACCGACCTGAACCTCATGTTCGGCATCATCTTGTTCCTCTTCCTCGTCGGAACCCCGACTCGGCTCATCATCATCGGACGAATTCGCACTCCTTGTCGTCTCCATGTCCGGCGAGTTACGAAGCGTTTGCTTGAACTTGCCGGATAAACTTGAGATATTGGGGGACAGTCGGACAGCCGTCAGGACATGTCGCTCATGTTCGTCCTTCGGGGTGGGGGCTGGGTCAGCAGTGAGAAGCTTTGAAAATTGCGCTTCGGTCGCAGGGCATGATGGTGCGGCGCCAAGGTCGCGAAACTCCGAGGAAGGTGACGATGTCAACTTTAAATCTGCCACGCTGGGAGATCTGGATGTGAGGGGGGATGTAGTCGGTGTCGTGACGTGCGTCGAAGTGGCAGAAGTGCATGCAGTCAAGGACGTGGTGGTAGATGCAGTGGACGCATACATGCTCGCATTGAACGAGTCGCCACTCTTTCTCTTCTGTTCCTTGGCTTCTTGCTCTGAGCGAGCCCTTGCTTCCCTCTCTGCACGACGCTTCTTGAGCCACGCCATGCCACTGCCATCCTCATCCGTCTCTCCACCGGCACCGACATTGCCCATGCCACATTCGGGAACATCGACCGACATTTTCCGGCGGCCAATCGACGAAGTCGCGTGAGCTCCACTACCCCTCCCACCGCCAGCACCGGTAGCTGGACAAGAAGCTGCAAGTAACGCACCACCGCGTTCGCTCCTCTGTAGGCCTTTCCAAACATCATTTCCGATGCCGGCGGAGGCATGCACGCTCCCCATTCCACCGTAGCCCCATTCGACGAACTCGGGCTCCTCGCGAACATTGGCGAAAGGGTTGGCGAGTGTCTGGGCTACAAACGGTATATTAAATTAGTGAAAAGCGAGACGACATGTGGGCTCACCAGCAATTCGCTTCGCGCCATAAACTCTACCGTTGAGCATCTTTACGTGTTTTTTCGGGGGTGCGCGTAGCGAACTTGGTGCAGTGCTTGGACGGGGCAAGGCGTTGGTGAGTGTTTTGACGGACGTATGTCGACCACCTCCAGCGCCCGGTGTGGTTGCGGTGGAAGAGGTGCGGCGCGTTCTTGGACCAGATGCAGCAGGGTCATGTGACTGACTAGAGCTCCCACCCCAATCACGTTTTGCGTCGGTGGATTTGGTAGCTGGAGCAGAACCAACAGTGGCAGAACGGACACGAGATTTGGCAGAATCAGAGCGTTTTGGAGGAGGGGACGACGGGCGGGGAGAAGAAGTGCCGCTCGAGGATGCCGGGCGACTGCGGAAGAGGGACTTTCGACCAAAGGAGAGGAGATCATCCGTTGAGATGCGGGGGAGCTTTGGTGAATGGAAGGAGGGGGTGTTGGGCGCAGACGAGGAACGGGGAAGGGATGACAGCGAGGTGTTGCGCGAGGCAGGTAGAGAGGCGGACTGGGAGTTATATTTGGACGCGTCAGTGCGGCGGAAGAAAGAAAAGGGACGGAGTAGCAAGGGTGGCTTTTGAACGTTCTTGCAGGGATCGGGTGTCGAGCGGATAGTGGGTGTCGAGCGCACACTCGAGCCGATGGAATCGGGCGAGACAGTGGGAGAAAGGGCGGTAAAGCTACCCTGAAGATCATCCGGAGGAGGGACCACCTGTGTGGCAAACTTTGTGTCCGGCGGCGCATCAAACGAGGGGTCGAGGAGGAGGTCCCTGTCGGGTTCTGGGAGGGGCGCGAAGCGTATGCGGCGGCTGGAGCGGGCGGAAGAGGGGCGAAGGTGGAGGTCGGGATATGAGTCGGAGGTGGAGGATGAGGCGGAGTAGCACAGGTCTGCCTGGAGGGCGGGGAGCGGAGTGGAGATGGGAGACGGGGACGGAGACGGGGACGGGGCGGGAGACGCGAGTGGCGGGGGGCGGAGGAGAATGGAGGCAGACATTGGGGAGAGTGCCATCCTGGCAGAGAGAGAGCGTTCGTCAACAATTCCACTCCTTGCCTTTTCTATCCTCGCTCTCCAGCAAAACAGCACTCCCCGGGGTCTCGCACAGCCTGAGATCTCAGATCTCCCTTTCTTCGATCCGCCCTCCCCCCTGCAACCCCGCTTGTCAACCCCCCTTCCATTTACTTCCGCGCGGTTGCACGCAGCGCCCATTCAACAGGCCGTGTCGACAACGCGTGGCCTGCGTTTCGCCTTGCAAATCCACGCGCGTCGTTTGCCTCGTTCGATCCAACTTTATCCCTATCATCCACCTCTCGCTCCTTCGATACCCGGCGCTCATTTCCTCGGTCTTGCTTCTCCGTCTGACAGGCCGCGATCCACGGACACACCCCGGTTCTACTCAACTCTTGCGAGGGTTGTCCTTACGTCTACAAGCCAGAACAAATGCTCGGGGCCGTCCTCCTCGTGTGTGCACGTCAGCATCGCTGATGTTCCTCTTTTAAGCCTCTTCCGCCAGTGACTCATGCCGTGATGGTGCACACGCGCGCTGCGCGGAATAAACCGGCACATGACATGCAACCCTCTCCGCCTAGCTTTCTTCCTCCCAGGTTGCAATGGCTTCCGCCGTTGCCTCTCACGGACGAGCTTGGCAACGACCGCGATGGTTGACGGAACCCAATACATTTCCACGACGATCGGTTCCCGCTAGTTCTCAGCACCGTTATCGGCTGTCCATCTCTTCCCTTGCCATCTCGGTGCGATGGGCGATAAAAACTTGGTGTCGCTTGGTACCTACCCTACCTTTAGATACCTTGGTCGAGTGTCGTTATCGCGCCCATACTCACGCACGTGCCCATACCTCTAAATTTCGTCGGAGGCGCTTGACACAGATCCTGCGGGCAGATGCCCGAGCCACTGTTTCAGGGCTGCGAAAACCTCGGAACTCTCCTCGCAGACAGCCGAAGAAATCAGCCATCCCAAATCAGGCAACTACGGGCTGCAACTCATCAAAGATAACGTTCAGGAGTGACAAACATCCACGCATCGGTCTTCATGCAGCCATTACGAGAATGACGCTTCCGTCCCTTGTTTCAAGTTAGACTATTGTACTTCTGA
>JBBPUA010000012.1:0-66202 GCA_038094355.1 Afroboletus lepidellus | reverse complement strand
ACTGGCAACTATTGTTCATTTGCCGTCGACGAAGCTGGCGACGTATGGGCATGGGGTCTCAATTCTATGGGCCAGACTGGACTCGATGTCTCGGACGAAATTCAATCGCCGAAGCGAATCAAATCGCTTTCTAAGAAGGCCCTCGAGGGAGATGTCGTCGTTCAGATCACTGGTGGAGAGCACCATACCGTTTTCTTGACAGCTGCTGGAAAGGTCTACGCCTGTGGCCGGTGTGACAGTGGTCAACTCGGTCAAGAAGAGGAT
This sequence comes from Afroboletus lepidellus, assembly GCA_038094355.1. NCBI lineage: Eukaryota > Fungi > Basidiomycota > Agaricomycetes > Boletales > Boletaceae > Afroboletus > Afroboletus lepidellus. Next base: position 65,938 of record JBBPUA010000012.1, on the reverse strand, counting down.
GATGAAAATTACAAGGCGCGCCCTAACAAGGATTACGTTGTTGAGCCTTTACTGGTCGCTTTCGACAACCCCAAAGACCCTATCGTCCACATCTCTGTTGGGACGCACAACAACATGGCGATTTCGAGGGATGGTCTTCTTTATGCCTGGGGTGGGGAGACACAAGGAGAGCTGGGCGTCAAGGAGAAGGAAGCCAAGACACCTATCCCGGTAGTCCGTCGAGAAGGGAAATTCCTAGCCACCTCGGTAGCATGTGGTGGCCAACATACATTGGGCATGTTCAGAAGTAAGGAATAATGCATCGCCAACCTCTAGACTCACGCCCACCCGATCGGACTGCTCTGCAACACGCGCATTACAGCTCCTTTTTATTATTGATTTTTTCGCATGATGTATCCCACCTCATATACACATATCAATCAATTCTCTAGATTGCAATAGATATTTCCGAGTTGTGGAACAGTTCTCAGTCATAAGTAGCAGCCAAACGTCCGACAATGTACTCTTCAGTCGTTACGGCCCCATATTTACTTGGGTTTGTTGCACTAACACAAGTTGGAAGGGCTTCGATCATCGCGTCGAAATTGGGGTTGCAAAAGAAGGCAATCGATTGACGGGCGGGCGCTAGGCCTTCCGTGTCGCTGATCTTCCGTGCAGGCGGGGCCACTACACGATGAAGGGTGGAGCGGAGCACATCATTGCTCCAACGTGCCAGTAAATCGCCTGCGTTTACAACGACAGTTCCTGGCTGGACATTGTGGTCAGTAAATTGCTCAGACCCGTGCATCAGAATATAGACATACAATAGGAGCTGCAGGCTGATATTCTTGGGTATGCGGGTTTTGAACTTCTAGTCCTCCGACCTGGTAATCGAACAGGTCAGGACGGCGAACTACGAAGTGTCCAGATTGGACATACAGAATCTTGGAACAACAAAGTTAGGGTCCCGTAATCTGTCAACACGAAGTTGCGTCAGTGCAAACCAAAAATCAGGCGTGAGCATACCTGAGTGCGCGCCCGCTCTCGCTTGCCCTTCTTGCGAGAGTAGTTTGGTTCGGATAGCAGGGTAAGAGAGAAGCCTCAGATTATGGTGCTGTTGGTCAATCCTTTTCTCAAAGAAGGACTCTTGAAGATCCAGGCCCAGAGCAACAGAACGCATCACAGACACGTGCAACTCGTGGCAGGTCTACCGAAAATCGTCACGTTTAAACTCCCCTATGACGGACAGGGACCTACTTGGAAGAACTGAAGCATGGTCTGTTTGAACTCGGGGGAATCAACCTCCTTTGGCCATTTGTTCTTCCAGACGGGATCCCAATCGCGACCAATCTCCATCGTTTCTTTCGTGTCGGGGGCCTTGGCGCGCAAGCTTGCTATTTCGTCTGCATCGGACGACTGCGTGACGCGCTCTCGGCCAACCTTGACATAGCCTCGGTTAGCACGAGGGTCGTCCCAGGCGACTTGGTCCTGCATCCACGTCTCAGCAGCATCCTTGAACCGCTGGGCCTAGAGAGCTTACCTTGACAGCTTGCGGCAAATTGAAGAACGCCGCACTCTACAGAACGCGTTTTGGTCGTTGACTGGCGGGTAGATTTGCTCGTCAGAACCTCACCTTCTTATACACGTTGTCGACCACGTCGTCTGGAATGCCATGGCCGCTCAAGTACACAAAACCAGCCTCCTTGAAGCCGTTCACGATGTCGTCAGCAACGCGACGCTTCTCGGAGAGCGAGGCGTTTGCACGAAACGCAGAGAAATCGATTATGGGAATGCGAAAGGTCGAATTGGGAAGTACGTCCTAAGTGCAGAGAGAGGTGAGATCCATCTGGAGGTTGTTGCAGATACATACCTTTGCAAGGCTACTGTACCCTTGACGAGGAACAGACCTGACGGGCAAGCCTCTGAGAGTAAACGAGCGACGCAAGCTGAACATGCCTATCGGCCGCCGTGTCGTTTCACAACTATGTTGTAGCAAGCACGTGGAGGACCAGACGCGTGAGGTCGCGTGACTCAGAATACGAACTATGTAAGCCATATAGGACATCCAGATACATGCAATGTAGATAGTAGTTACACACAGCGGGAAAAGGATTAATAGGTCTCCCATACGATGTCAGGTAAAACTTTCCTCATGACTGCGCACTCGAATCAGCTCTGGCGAATGCATAGCGCCAAAATTGAACTTACGTATCCAATGCTCCAGCGCTTCTTCCCTCTGCCACTCATCCAATGTGTTGTTCATGTCGGTCAACACGAATTGTTCCTCACTATCTTTTGGCCACACATTACTCTCCATCAGCTGAGCTATCGGGATTTCCCTGGTGGAGAAGCTGGACAATGTTTCGCGACGGAGGTAAGAATGGAGGTAATCTCTATCTTCAGCAGGGCGGAACGTGAGAGCGTTAGAGGATGGGGAACAAAAGAAGACCTATCAACATTGTAAACACTTGTCGAAGGGTTAGAGTTGTTATTCATATTCACCATGTTAAGAAAATCGGTGTAGGACGAAAGCTCTGGGGTTGGGTGTGATAGGTCGTGAAATACCCGACATTGACCAAACACCTTCAGGAGCGTTGTAGTCACGGCTCGAGTAGAGTGCGACCCAAACCACCCTCCGAAGTTCTATTCATAATTCAAGTAGGTCAGCTTAGATGGATGAAGAAAGGTAGGTTTGACCTCACCACTGCGACTACTCCATCCGGTTTCATGATTGACTTCAAATCATCCCAAAACTCAACAGAAAACAGGTGCTGTGGTACGCCTCCCCCGGAGAAACAATCATGAATGACAATGTCAAATATCTCGAGTGTCTTTTCTTTGTCTGATTGCATGGCAGCCCTCCGCTTGAACACCCACCCACGAGCGTCCTCCAAAAAAACACGGTCATCTCCTGGGTGCACAAGGCCGAAGTACTTTCTCGCTGCGTCGTATACCGCTGGATCGACCTCGACAATCGTGGTAGAGATTCCGTGTCGAATGAACGCATCAGCCGAAATACCTGCGCCTAGTCCTCTGGAAATTGAGCAATAGGTAAACAACCGATGGGGCGAAGCGTAAAGTGGATTACTCACATAATAAGGGCATTCTCTCGTCCGTCAATGTCACTTTGCGAATCATCCATATTGCGACCGACGAGTCGCGTCGCCTCCTGCAAAATAAACGTGGTATAGATGGAGTCACCGAGTGGTGTCCCAACAGAGTCTGTCCGGGAGGGGGCGCCATCGAAAGAGGCGACATGCGATCCAATCCAAACGCCCCCCAGGAGCGAATGTGATGCGCGAAGGTAGCGAAGAGAGTATGGAGTTGTCAGTTCCACGACCTCTGTAGTCGAAAAGGCTAATTCTCCAACTACGACAGTGCCAGTCACAGAGTCATTCGAGGAGAGGATACGAAGCGGAAACTGTCGGCTTTGATATGGGAATATAGTGGACCCTACAAGGGTTGGAGACCTGAGAGCCGGAAAGAGAAAGAACGTGATAGGGATTAACATGACCCAGAATTTCCCGGCTATACCAACCACACTCAACGCAGAGGCCGTCCTGCCAGATGGGTATGAAACGGCGAGCTTTTCAAATGACCACGTGAGTAATGCCAAGCTTCCCAAGATTAGGAACTACGTGAAGATGGCGATTCGCTTCTCAGCCCAAAGGAAAATGAATGAACGAAAACACCCACTACAACATCCTTTTGAATGTCAAGAGAGAAGTGATGAGCGACGAGCAGGATGAGTGGGCGCAATTGTAGAGCGTTTGCTGCCATGGTTATAGTGGCGAGAGTGAACTTGATTCATAAGACCATCAGTGTCAATTAGAGATAAGTCAGGAGCAGAATCAAGGACTCACGTCGATACTCGTGGCAAGCGATACGGCTAGGTAGGTTACCGGGGCCAGAACTGCTATGTGGGTCACGAGTGGCCCAACCACTGGACCTCCCTTCCTTGCAGCAAAGACTCCCACCCAGTAGGAGGTGTATGACGCGACCTGGACAAGGCTCGCGATAGATGGTAAAAGTACACGACGTGGAGGCTTCGGAAAGACGATTGCAAATATTGTACTTGCATGTACCACGTAGTTCATATACTTGGTAGTCGCGACGCTGCCGAACAGAGGGTTGACTGCCCTTTCGTATGCTGCGGTAAAGAATGATATGCCAACACTGATGGCGAATATCGAGAGAGAGGCCTTGGTGCTCGTCCATGTTATAGTTTGAGTTTTAACGCTTGGCATGTCAACGTTGCGGGATTACTATAAAGTCCGCGGTCAAAGCTTTGGTCAAATATTGCAAGGCATAGCATAGATCCGGTAAATATGAGTGCTACGACTTCATTATAGTGACAGTGTCTCAGTCAAACTATCGATATGAACCTTCAGCCTTTCAGCTTCGAGACCGGCTGCAACCGCGTCTCCATCCAGGGTTATGGCTTCTGTTAACCCAGGCAGTGTTGTCGCCCCATAACCTAGTAAATTAACTCATCCATAAACCTGGCACTGCATGTTCCGATTACTTGAGAGCTCACCCAACCACCTTCCTGGCGCTACACCGAGGTGTTTATACCACTCACGACCTTTGATGCCCCCTTTGGAGATGAACCCTCGTTCGAATGCGATAAGTTTATGATTAATAACTTGTATACGCTGCAGCGCTTCCTGTAGTCGCTTGGTCGGGAAGCTAGAAGAGTCGATTAGAGTATATGGGCGTCAAAATAGAGCGAAGGCATACATGAGAGTCCCATCTTCAGATGCTCCGCGCACTCTTTTCTCAGGTCGACTGAGAACAGCCCCAAGTCTGACTTCGACGTCAGCTTTCTCAGTATCAAGTTGGACGCTAGCAGTTTGAAGCGCCTGGATAGACTGGCGCAGAGGACGGAGGTCAACCTCTAGCGACGAAGCAACAAGGTGTTGCTCCACCCTACGGAATAGTCGGCAACACCATTCAAAATAGTTATGTACACGTACTTATCAAGGTATGACTGCAATTGCAGAGAATAGTAGGTGGTATTAAAGGGCAAAATGATGCTACTAGAAAGACGGAGAACTTGTAGTCCTAAGTACTTGGCAATTGCAACCTGGCAAGGTGATCAGGTTGCGCAGTCTGGCGAGGGCACGAAAACATACATGTCGAGAGAAACCAGGGTCGCCGTACACTTCTAACCAGTGTTGCGAGTCGAAGACTGAGTGGTAATGGTATACGGGATCATGGAGAGTCGAGGAGAACCCTACTTGGGAGCTAGCCACCTAGATAGTTGTTAGATCAAACTCCACCATTTCCGAGTCGCCTTACCCCGATGTACTGTAAAAAGACAGTATAGTCACTGCCGGATCCCAGGGGTTGAACACCTATGCTGTCAGCGGTCGGCTCCTTTGCTTCGTGAATAACGGTTGCATCAGCGCCAAGTGTCGCCCCAAAGAGTTCACCCTCATCTTGGCGGGCATCCCAGAGTGACCGTCCTTTAGTAGTTGGATGAGGGATTTGCTCAGCAATCCTACGTAGGAGGTGGGCGATTAATGGTGATGCAGAGGTCCTCAGGTGTGACCCGGATGCAGCCGTATCTAATCAAGGAAGTAAGGTGCATGTCGCGTGGCCGAGGTACGCTGAGCCATACCCACGTTGATATAGGCGACGACGTGATCTCTGATCCAATCTGTGAAGTCCTCGCCCCATTCAGTACTTCCTATCAATCCGTACTTGGGACAGTCAGATGAAGAACAGTTCAATAGGAGTAGTCTTACCTCCTCTGCATCCCAACTAGCGATAAGAATCGTCCGCAAGGGTTTCCAGCCATTTTGCAGGAGCGTACCAAAACCACGTATAACTTCATGAAGGGAGACTGTACCCGAAGAGGGGTCTGACGCCCCCATGACCTGAAAAGTATCACGAATACATGAATATTGCTCCTCGACTGGCGCAGATGTCATACCCAGGCTGGACATCATCTTAGCAAGCGTTCCACCTAAGGATGTGACACTTACCGTCACGATGGTTGCCAATTACGACAACTTCATCTTTGATGTGGCCGGGTATGACACCGAAAGCATTCCAGATAGGTGTGACCTTTTCTTCAACTGGTCGAACACTTTGTTTCAATCACTTCCTTCGTATAGTCGGACTCGTACCATTATTGACCAACCGCACAACAGGACCATCCTTGCCATCCGTAATTTGGTCTAACAAGATTTTGGCATTCTTCCACGAGATAGGCAAACTGGGAATTGTTGGTTTGCTGCCCCCCTCGAGCCGTGTGCTATTTTCATACGAAGGGTAGCCTGGGGTTGAAGGATCTCCAGGGTAAAGTGACAAGAACTGGACAGAACCCCTTTCCACTGAGGATGGATTGCGAGCGGGTCCGTGAGGATATCTTGAGCGAAGTTTGAACACTTTGCACGCTATTACCGTCAACAATAACTCACGGCAAGTACCCGTTCTCCGCCGTAACAGTCCCATCATCCTGAAGATCCGGGTAGGTCAACACGGCTGCGGCACCAAGCTCCTGGGCCCTCTTGACCTGGATAATTCGCGTAAACCGCCTGTGCGCTCAAACCAGGCGCGGCAGTACCTTCAGTCCACGAAAATTACCGCCAAGGCGAGTAATCACAATCTTCCCTCGGAAGTCCGTTCCTTAAAACCTCACAATGAAGTAAAACCATGGCTGAAGGGGGGGTGTAACATACCTGCCTCTACAAGGGCGTCGTAGTCTTCTTTCCGCCCACGATTTGCATAGACGAGCTTTCCTTCGGCCACACCACCACGGCTGATTCCATGCCAAGTGGGAACTGCTGTCGCATACTCGGCAGCCTCTGGGTCCATCTCATCTGCAACTTCCTCTAACTCAGCAGTCCAGATGGGGCTGCCATCTTCTCCCAGAATTTCTAGACTGTGATTGAGAGGAAAATTCAGGATAGGATAGTATGTATTTATCCAAGCTTGAGGCTTCGTATATGTAGAAATACTGAGAGTGGCCGCACAAGCCTCTTCCGAGCCAGCGGAATAGATTGGGACTCCAGAGGTATCGTTCATACCTAGCTCCTGTTGCAGGTGTGCAATGAAATCTTTCGCAGTCTCCAGGTCTTGCGAAGTTCCGGCCAGGTGAGGCTTTGAAGCATATAGGCGGGATGCAGCTTGCGCACTTTGTGCGTTCGGAACAGTTCTGTAGAGAATATCATTAGGTTCTTGAGTGAAGAATGGCAAGAAAATGGACTCACAGGAACAGTTCCTCGACCTCTGAATCACTACCATCAGGCTTTCCGTTACCGTGCTTCATGTACTCCTCCAGAAGAATATTGTACTTGCTTTCTTGAACGGCCGACGGGAAACGCGACTTAACCCACAATAAAGATGAGACCGTAAAGAACAAGATAACGAAACGCATCCGCGTCGTTCGATAGCTAGATTCCAGGTGCCAGTAGCGGCGCTGAGCGGAAGGAGGCGGAATGACATGACCCATGTCGGTAACTTGAAGCGTATCACCGATGCCAGTATGTTTAACTTTCATAGTTTAAACGTCGGCTCCTCCTCTCCAACTTGAAGGACGCGTTCAGTTGAACCGAATGTCAAACGATGGCAGCAAGTTCAAAGCGAGTTGAGGCGAACAACATTCCCATATTTAATCTATACTATACTCCGACTGCCACGGCTTTGCCCAACACCAAACAGGTCCTGGAGGGTACGTAAACCTGTAGTGCCTCCAAGTCAGTGGCGTCTGGCCCAGGCGAACCAACCCGGCTTCTTACCTGCGTCCAATTCTTCCGCCCGTTCCACTCCATGGGTGTTGTTAGGAATTTACCTCCAGACGTCACATTTTGGAACCCGCCATACTCCTTGCTATCACTGTTCAAGACGATCGTATATTCACCTGCGACCTCGACACCGACACGGAAGTCTGCAAACGATTTTGTGGGATGGAAGTTGAATATAAATAGAAGACCAGCACGCTCGTAGACGATCATCTTGTCCTCTTCATGCTTGAGCGAAACATAAGCCTTGTGGAATTGTTTAGCAAAATAGACATGTCATCCTGGCTTGTGCATACCTGTGCGGAAGACAACCATTTGTATCTACTTTCTAAATTATTCATTGCAGCATCAAAGTTGTTCAGATATTGATAGCGAAGCATGGGATCGTCAACTATGTTCCATTGTCGGCGTGCGTATTGGAAAGAGTTATTGTTTCCCTCGCGGGGGAAGTCGAGCCACTGGGTGACATGAGTGTCGTACAAATGAGAGCAAGGTATTCCCTCTACCTACCTCTGGGTGTCCAAACTCATTTCCTTCGAAATTCAGATAACCCTCACCTCCAAGAGAGTGAACGAGTAACCTGAACTGATTGAAATTCTGGTAAACACTGCTTGGACTTGCCTTACCGTATCATCTTGTGCAAAGCAAGTCCACGGGCAATGACGGGAGTCATTGGGGTCAGATTCGACATGTTCGTGTCTGGGATCAAATTCAGCTGCCCAGCTGTTCCGCCTCCAGAGATGCAAACCTACACATTTCTTTATCCATCAACCAAAACGCGAGTGTCTTGTCACCGACAAGAGCTTGATCATGACTCTCAGCGTATGCTACGCTCTTTTCTCCGTGTCGACGATTTGTCAGGGTATGGGTGATATTGCCCATATTCCACTCATCGTCGGACTTGTGTTTGAGGAGTTTGATCCACATGTCTGGGATGGCCATCGACAAACGATAGTCAAACCCGATACCACCCTGGCTGACGGGAACACAGAGCAACGGCATGCCAGAAACGTCCTCTGCAATAGTGATGACGGAAGGATAGAGCGCGTGCAAAAAATCATTCGCCTGTGCCTGCACGTCAATGATCTGGACGGACCTCGCGAAGAGGTACTCACCAACATCAAATAAACGATAGCTTCAATATCCGCGTCAGGACCAAAGTACTCGTGGTATCCGCCAGAGAAGCCGGTCCCGATGCCATGGTGTAAATACATCATACTGGTGACCCCGTCGAATCGGAATCCATCGAATTGATACTCCTCCATGTAGAATCGTAGGTTACTGAGCAGGAATCGGAGAACTTCGTGGGAGCCATAGTTGAATAGCCTGCTGTCCCAAAGCTCGTGCCGTCCCTTGCTTCCCTCATGGAAGTAAAGATGGTCAGTACCGTCAAAGGCATTTAGTCCATCCAACACATTCTTTGACGCATGGGAGTGCACGACGTCGAGAAGGACGACGATACCCATTCCATGGGCAGTATCGACAAGTTCTCGAAGCTCTTCTGGCGTGCCGTATCGAGAACTTACAGCAAAGAAGGAAGTAATCTGATATCCAAAAGCTGGGAAGCTGTTTTGACCGATTTCCGAGGAAACGGAAACGTGGACGTACATGCATAATAGGGGTGCTCCATGATTGCCATCAGTTGAATGGTGTTGTACCCGAGTTTCTGGATCCGGGGGAGGATACCGTCCGTGAACTCTTTGTATGTCCCTACTCGATATTCTGATGTCGAAATGCCAACGTGGGCCTCGTAGATCCTGACAGCCTGTGGCTGTGGTGGGCGCGGATGCTTAAACTGATAGCGCTCTTCTACGGGCGGATTCCAAAACCGAGGTTCATACGTCTGGGAGTAGGCCAAGTCTTGGGTAACCCGTTGTATCCAGGCAGGCAGTCTTTCGACCCGAGTGCAATTGGGCAAGATCATGGATATCTAGGTGACGCGTTCATCAGTCTCAAGAGCCAAGCTCAGGATTCAACTCACCTTCATCTTGGAGTCATGAGGTATGACGGGCTCACCGTGGGCTTTTGGAGGCAATACAATCTCCCATATCCCATATTGGTTCTTAACCATTGGATGAGATAACCTGTTCCATTGATCTAGCGAGGATTTTAGTATAAAATACAAGCAATGATTTCGAACGAACTGAAGTCCCCGATCAAGTTGGCCTCCTTGGCATTCGGAGCCCACTCTCGGTACACTACGGTACCATCGTCTTTGACTGTGAAGCCCATCAACTCATAACCCTTGGTAAAATTTTCATAGCCTCCTTCATGCTCGAAGATGGTGGTTTTCCACTGTTGGAATTGCCTGTGGCGGCGCTCGATGGCGGGAATGAATGGTTCCAGATATCCATCGAGCCGGAGGATGTCTTTCGTGTCGAGCGGGGTCGAGTTCTGGGACATGTCGATGTTCTGAGAGGCAAGTCGGAGAGATAAGGAAAAGGCGCCGTGCGATTCACTTTCATCTCCACCTTGAATAGACGTCACTTACATATACGCTGTCGTCACGTCGGTTCGCGTTATGGCCACCTCAAAAAGGAAAATCTCGTGGTAGCTGTGTACATGTCACCAAACCCAACCCCTTCGCATCCCATAAGTAATTACATCCCTCGCAGACTCGGGCCCACTCGTCGGCGCGACTGTCTTCCGACGGGCTTTCCGTCCTTTCCGCGCTGAGGCAATGCAATCTCCCAGCAGCTTCTCCATCTCCACGAGACAATCATAACACTCTTGTTCATGATACCCCGTCGGTGACGCCACGCCCCCAGCCAGCCTCTTGCTACTTGGGATCTTCAAACGTTTATCGTGTAGTAACTTGGTCACCAAGTAATGTAACCACTGTGACCAGGACTGAATGAGTCAGAGGAAAGACAGAGTGCATGCTTCTTCACCATTACGTTCGTGAGGGGATAAAAAGACTTCCAGGCACCACGGATAAGGTCCCTCATCATCCTGTAAATATCGTACTGGTAGTCTCCTACCCGGGAGCGTCAACAGGAGCACCGTGATTGGGTACATGGACATCATAATTCACCTTCACCCTCAAATATCTCGTCATCAAATGGGGTCCAGTGAGTCTTGGAGCCTTGGGCGTCGGCAGTACCTATTCTGGATAAACCCAAGTCGATGATGGTGACCTTAACGCCGAAACGGGTGTCATCCATAGCTACTCGTGACGCAGGCGGTCTTGTTGACTTTTTGGTAGGGATATTCTTTACGAGAATTTGGCCCCAGTGGAGATCACGATGCTTTCACCAGTTCGTCAGGGCTCGATCAGAATATATCTCTGCTTGCTTGCGTACCTCGAAATTTGCCAGGTGCTCAGCCTGTTCCAGAGCCCTTGCGACCTGCCAAAATATACCACAAGCTTGGTGCCAACCAGATTTTGCAACGTTCCTGAACGCAAAGGATTCCAAGTCCGGACCGCCATTTGGCAAAATGATAATGACATAGACCTGCGTCAGCCCGAACGAATCTACACTTTTGGTGTTCAACAGCGCAGGAATCAACATGCTTTTGGAACTTACCTGGTCGTATGCTTTCAGAGCCCTTCCTCTCGTTGTAATCATCCCATAGATCTAAGAGCAGGGAGGGATACCTGCCCCTCACCACATACGTTTTCAGGAGTTTGACGAAGTTGTCACAAATCTCTCCCATCTCTCTCGTTACGATTATTTCCTTTAAAACATCCTTGGCATCGCTAGGCGCTGGTATGTCATCTATTTCTGGCTGTGTTGGTTCTGCCTCGGACCGAATTGGAATGATTTTGAGTACCACGTCTCCGATGCCAAATACTTCCGAATATGATGCTTCGCCGATCTTGCGAAATCTCGCATTTTCTGCCTCTGCGGGAGACTGGACAATGGGGTCGAACGGGAATGTTTCGATGAATGCAGAGAATTCGTGCGGGGAAGTCTGCGCGCATTCATTCAGTAGAGGAACAAGATATTCTGGCGGTGCGGAGGCTAAATCATCGATTTCTGCAGCATCGGAAAGGTCGAGCTGTGCAAGGTCCAATGAAAGGTCTGCCTCGGTCGGGGTTGAAGGAGTAGGAGGCGGTCGACAAAATACTGAATAACTGGAGCCGCCACGAATTGGGGTAAGTTGTCTTGGTTTCGCAAGACGAATGGGTGGCGCGAGAAGAGACGGAATGGCAACTTTGCCAGGGCGAAAAGACGCGGCTGGTGCCCTTGGAGGGGTCAGAACGAGCGGGGGTGAACGCGCACGTTTTTTGGAAGCCTTGGATTTCCGGTAGGGTGTGGTTGGAACCACCACTTCTACACGTAGCGGCTTTGACCTCGAGTGGGATTTTGTCAGAGGAACGGCGCGTTTCTTGCATACGCCGCCTTTCTTGTTTACTTCAGACTCGTCAGATGAAGTAACGATGACGCCAGATCTTTGATTCGACCACTTGGTAGCTGGTGGCACCACCTCCAGATCACTGTCATCACTGATTGCAATAGGTCGAGGGCTGGATGGCGACATACTGGGAATTTGTTTTCCCTTTCTAGTTGCCACGGGTACTTGGTTTGCCTGAATTTCTGTGCGAGAAAGACGACGCTCCTGCTTCAGCATGTTTCCGTCTTCGTCAAGAACCATGATGTCAACGGGGACGACTGGTACGTGTGGCTTCAAGGTAGCGCGCGCAGGTTTAATAATAGATACTTTGGATTTACCCCTGAGCCCAGTGGGCGACGGGTCGCTCGACGAGATACCGTTTGGGCGGAGAGGAGTAAGTGGCTGGCGTATGCAGGGGCTTGAATCTAGTTTCCGCTTCGCAGCGACGTTTCGCGCTGCCTTTAGCTGCATGTTTCTGTTTTGAGCCAACAGTGAGCCTTTGGGGGAGAGGTTTGAACCTAGAAGTCTATGAGATGCTCTACGGGGTTTTGTGGGCGAGATGATGATTGCGTTCTCCCTCTTAAGGGGTCGCGGTGGAGGAGGGGTATCCGTATCTGAGGCCGATGAGTTTGCTGATTGAGGGTCCCGTCGATCTGACACGCTGACGATCCGAGAGCCTCGCCGGCCGTATGAATTTACTTGCTTTGTCCGTGTCCCGAGCATGTCCTGTATGGTATCTGTAGAGGTGTAAGTTGGTGTCGTGGCTAGTGCAAACGCGTGTTCAACAGACACGGCGCGATAGAGGTCACGTGATAGTGTATTGATCGTTTCGGGATTGCAGATTTCCTTCCGCTATGGCTCTTCCACATCCACTTCGAGTGTCGATAGCCCCACCTGAGCTGGAACTAATTGCATCGGAATACTTGATCGATGTTGTCCCCCTGATCGCGATGGAGAAAACGGCCTTCATCTCGGTTGAGCCATCGCCTTCTTTTTCGTTGCTTGTCCTGATAGTGCAATACCCAGGGTGCATACGGGCCACTACGCCCACCAAACAAGTGCCGTATACCACTTTGGATGGCTATGAACTTGAAATTGAAGAAAAAGTGTCACATTGTTCCTCCTGACTGGCTGTCCGTCGGTACGCGTGCTGTGCCTATCCTGCGCAGTTCAGTCCGACTTCACTTGGGTCGTAGAGTTTCTGCAAGACAGACTGTCAGACGAAACGAGCGAACCTGGGTTTAGTCGTCTTCCATTTCGTTTTGCAGAAGTCGCCAAAGTCATTTTGGAAGTGTAAGCGGTTTCTCGCTGGCTTATCTCGTTGTTAACCCTACTTTTGTCAGAGCCTCCGACGACGTGCAGAATGCGGAGAGAGTTAGGTCACTGCTGAAAGACTTACGCGAAGCACGTCAATCGAAAAGTCGAGATGGTCTGAGCCAAATCGATCACAGTGAACTCAGTGTATGTTACTCTTACTCGTACGACTTTCTTGTTCAATTGGATTTCTTCAGTTGCCGAATCTGTGTTCAACAGAGATCAACGAAATCAGACCATACTTCGTGAAAGCCATGGATGTCTTCACCCAACTTAAAGGCCAGCCGGCCGTTAACAACGACCACCAGGAAAATAATGTGTGAACCATTCGGGCATGCATACAAGGCTATCTTTCGCCCAAGCTATCTCACCGAGGAATGATACAAGAGTCCAAGTTACGCATCGAAATTGTCACCAGGGAAATCAAAGTTACGTCTGAAGCTGATGGATCTGTTGTGACAGCAGGCGAAGACTCTCCCGGATATCCGACAAATCCTCGAGACTCTCCTGAATATCCGACAACTCTTTCAGGATAGTCGCTTCAGTTGACTGAGTGGCGAATCAGTAAACGGATACAAATGTGACGAGGCGCATACCTGTGCTGTTTTCGGAAGTCTCCTGACCAGTTTGTTGAAGGGTACTTTACTGATCTGCAAGCCGTGCTCTGCTTCGGGGCCTTCAACAACGGGGTCAGTGATTGTAGGGTTCTCAAGATCAAGCTCCTCTTCTCCGTCGAGCCATTGCACCACCCATGATTTCTGCATTGCTGAGGCTTCGAAGACAGCAATAGCGGAGAGAGGAATAAAGAAGACAATAGTCATGATAAAACGATTCAGCTACAAAGGGCAGTATTGGTTACAATGGTTCTCAGTACCATCTCAAGCGTACCTTGGCATAATTCTTTTCCGAGAGTCCAAAGAATCTGTAAACTGCGTCATTACTTTCGTAATCTAAGTTCAGTTAACCTTACTCGAATGGTGCGACCAGGAAAGTTTCGACAAGATTGAATGGCGCAGGATAAGCATATGAATCTGGCGCTCTAATCATTGACACTGTTTTCCAGGCAAAGAATGCCATGTATTCGGCTTCCGCGTCACCGACAACCTAGACCACCATAAATCAACACCATGAGGCCCAAGTCGGCAATACGCACATCAGAGTAGGCGGAAGCGAACAGAGATATCAGGATGTTCAACAAGATCAGCACTGTAGAGAGGTTCCAGCTTCACGCAATACCAATTGAGCGAAGGAAGTAGCACGAGACAAGATGTTCCAGCTCACAGGTAGAAAAGTAGCAAGTTCACAGGACTAAGAATATTTCCAAGTTGAGTAGATCTTCCCAGTAAAAGAAGCCAGTGATCTGACCTGCCTGAGAATCTGGCGTAGTCTGGAGATCTGGCGGAAGTGCACTGAGTAAAGTAGAGATGGCACAAAGATAAAGAAATTCACTGGAGAAGGCCTTGCAACAAAACATGGATAACCTAGAAGAACTCGGGTTCGCACGAGGCATGGACCCGCGTAAGTGATGACCTACCGCGGAGGGATGCTGGACTTCACCATCTGCAGCGTCCAAGGCATACATCGCCTGCACAAACCCGGCACCCAAAAGGCATAATAGCTGAAGAACCATGACTCAGGCGTATGCAAATAATCAGGTTCGCACATACCGCAAAGAAAATACCAGACTCCTGCAGCATTCGTGATACACATATTTGCATAGTCCCTATATACCTGCAACAAGAGAATAAGAAGCTATTATAAAGTGAAGTTTGAACAACTTACTTATATCCATCAAACATCGTCACGAGTTCTGCGCGTTCCTAAGCAAAACTTCAAGAGAATACAACATTCAATCTTACTCATCCTGGTAGTAAGAAGAGCGTCGTGATTTCGATCTGGGAGGATGCAAAGAGACTTACCAAATGAAGGGCGCGACAAAGCTCAGAACCTGGAAACTCTTTAGCCGAAGATCGTCGGAATGGCTTCCCGTTGTCTCAACGCTGGCGATACGGAAGACGAATGCGAACGACAGTAACGTATTAGTAATAAATGCGATGACACTCCAGAATCCGAATGATTGCCGAGTTACATAGTGAATAAGTTTGTAGCCCTTATGAGAGTCAGTAAAGAGTCAGTTGTACGCGGATGCTTGGTATACTCTGTATATATCTTTAGCATGACGAGGATCAGTAATTTACCCTCTACAAACATCGGCAGAAGTACCTTCAAGACAGAAGGCAAGCGCCATGATATAGAGCGCATATTCCCAAGGATCGAGGGACGCATTTGCCATACTAAGCCGTTGAAGTGGCTCCCTGACTGTAAGACGGGAATATTAGCATTATGCGTATCAGTCGACTGCTCTCACCTGCTTGAGAATAAACAACCAAGAAAACCAACCAGATAGTGATTCGAAAGACGTTCTGATACCTACATAACCGTTCAAGCTAGGTAAAAAGATGGCGACAACTTGAAATCAACATACCGAGGTACTGACATGCGCGATGGGTCAAGACGACCCCAGAAGTCACCGCGATGGGATTTGGAATACGGTGTGTCTGGTAATACGTTAAGGAAGAAAGGGCATCATAGCAGCGGCTGGCTGACACTGGATATCATCGTTCTCATCGATAGATTGAATAAGGGCACCATTCCAAAGTGAGGTCACAACTATCTGTTACGTTAGTTTCTATCTTGCCGTCGTCTAGGACTCTGACCATTCTGAACCTCGTTAGAAGATAAGAAGATCGTGCTGGGAATAGAAGCGATTAATGTATTCAAAATCGAAATCGGGAATCATATACCAGTGGCAGTCACTAGCAATTTCAAGTGCACTAGACGAGACACTAATGTCACCATCGCTTTCCTCGTATCTGTATCGGTTGGTGATCATCGGGATGACTTTATCCGACTGTGTTTGATGCACAATCCTGCGTGCAAGCACCTCGCAAGTAACAGCTTGAATCATTCTTTAGGAGACAGTCTGCTATGTACGATCAAGACACCTACCACGACCAAGGTTCTCACCATGATTAGCAGGATTGCGTCCCGCGTCTCTGAGAAACTCCGAATGTGCTTTAAGGAGACAGTAAGGGAGCTGAGAATACAAGCGTTTATGTTCAGTCACGAATCCCAGGAGTGGTAGACGTACCGCGTCCCCGAAATCGCCGGCAGCTTCCACGTAGGACAATACCACATGCGGAGTGATTATTCTGTTCGTAGGGTTACTGAGAATCTTCACGTCGACTTCAACAGGGAGAAGTTTCAGCGTCAGCGCGCGCAAGCGTTGGATGAGTTCTGCAACATCGATTAAAATTTAATGTTTGCGACTCGGGTCCAACGTACTCGCAAGGGTATCTGGAGATGGCTTCTTCCACTCTGGCACCAGGATGTGAGCCTGTTCGTCCGCCTGGTCCTGATCGCGAAGCATGGTGAGCAGCGAAGGTGATGAGACAGGATCCGGTCGGCCTGTCAACATACACGATCCGAGTGGCTGTGCAAATCTCGTCTTTATCGCGACTGCGAACGATGCCGGTCAGTGAGCCTGGCCCGTCCACAGCAATGGAGACGATGACGCCCTATAGGCTTACCATTCATACCTGAATGAGGTCGCGGACGCTCGGCAAGTGGGCAACATGTTTGTTCTACCTATCAAGACCAAAATTCGTGGCCCAGCACCCGTTGGTAAGCTGCAAACGTTCGTATCCCAAGTTCCGATTCAAGACGCGTTTTTCAGCTGATCCAGAGCAAGCTGACATCATCGACGAAACGTTGGATCTCTTTCGGGCAAACTCTCTCTTCCGCAACTTCGAGATCAAGGGACCAGCGGATCGCCTGCTCATCGTCCTCATCCTCTTCGTGTCCGACTGTTTGGCCAAAATTGGCGCAGCAAAGACCGTCCCAACACAAATAGAGGCGTCCAAGATGCTGAACACTCTTTCTGTGGATAACTTTCCGATCCCTGGTGACGCCAATTTCGCGTTGAACGCTCACTACGCCGCCCCAGGAAGGCGCGCAGACGCAGGTGAGAAACTCAAATCTATCAGTCTACCCTATCATTGATGAGCCAACTCCAGATTATCTCCGTACCTATTTGACACAGGTCCGCCAGGAACTAGCTGCCCGACTCGTGGAACGGTTGTATGCGGATGGGAGCGGAAAGCCGAGCAAGTGGTGGATGGCCTTCCAAAAGAGACGATTCATGAACCGCAGCCTGGGTTCATGAAGTTGCGCAGATCGAGCTAATATCTGTATTCTAGAAGCACGTCGTGTACTAGCGTTTTCTCCTCTCGTTAGGGTTCCTCCTACCGTAGCCAATCTGTGGCATGCCATCTTTGCCTCCTGATCTTTCCTTCGTCGTGCCGCCAAGTATCCCTGGTATCCAGTCTGGATCCGACCAGCTTCCTACGGCGATGCCACCCTCCCCACCTTTGTCTATGAGACCTTTCAGCATCCGTTGTTCAGCACGTTCTCTTTTTCCATCTGCCCGTTTTTTGGCTCGTACATATTCGAGTTGATCTTCACGAAGAATCAGACCCTCCCCCGGTCCTGTCTTGGCGGATCCAGGTCGAGGAGCGGGTATCGAGTATTTTGTTCCACGTAACTTGTATTGAAAGTTCTTTTTGAGATGTAGCTCCATGACGGGTGCATCTGCAGCGGCATTCGGAGACGAAAGTGTCACCGATGCTCTCAGCAGTGTTGGATTTCCGCACGAGGGGCAAAACTGCTTCGTGTTATCTTTGCAAATTCTGACAGACGTCAACGACGCGCCCGAGATATAGAAGAACCATGCTCACTTGAAGCAGGCATGACACCTGAGCACCCATGTTTTCACTTTTTGAATACGTTTTCCCTCTGTACTAACCAACGTTAGCCCCATTTGGAGCAGGACGTTTTGCATTGCAAAATCTGCAGTCATACATCCGGCCGGGATTTTTTCTCCGTCAGATACCCGATGCCCTCTTTTTGTATTGCCATCCGACGACGGAAGCAAGTCGAGGGCGCGAGACTTGTGCAAGGCGACATTGTCTGGAGTGATCCATTCCCCCGCTCCACCATCCTCATCACTTGAGGGATCGTTGTAAAGCGGGCCTTCCGGCGTCGGAATTGAAGTAGAGTGCTCATCGGATGGTGATGGATGTGTCTCCAAATCATGTGGTTCGTTATCGAGGAGTGAGCTGTCTGATCGCGTTTCTAACGATAGATCCTTTGCCACGCGGATGAGAGCGTCAATGTCCTCCCCTTTGATAACCTGCGAGTCCGACTGCTCTGGATCTAAAGTCGAAGCTGTGGGAGTATCACCGATGCAATCGCTTGCTGTAGTAGATTCGTTTCCGGCGTCATTTGGTTGCGTCTGTGAGCCATGATGAGCGCATAGAGCACGTCGAAGGATTCGACTCGCCTCTCGCGTTTGGTTTTCCGAGATTGCACTCTCCTCCAGATGCAGCGTGTGGGTCAAGGCGAGAACGCATATATCGGCGTGGGACAAGACGGCATAGTCGCCAGTTTTCTTCGCAAACTGTATTACTGTCTGCCGGGTGAGCAGGACGACACCGAGCGCGAGATCTGGCAAGCACCTTGAGCGAGCGAGGCAGGGTCAGGATTCCGGATGTCGACTCGGACGCCGGTGGAGAGCCCCAGCTGGTGGAAGTGATCGCGAGCGCGTTTGTCCTTGAGCTCGTCCAACACCTGTGGGACGGTGAGGTAGGTGTCCGCCAGGCCCCGCAGCGGGGAGAGGGAAAGCAGCGGGCCCGAGTCGAGGACGAGGCTCTTGCAGCGTGACATGATGATCGGCGTGGGAAATCCTTTGTCCGACTCTGATTTAAAGCCGTGATGGGCCGAACCGAACCTCGTCGTTGATCATGGTACCGAAACAGTCCGTCGTCTGTCTAGTCCCTCCGCAGTCGCTCATCGCCCGCCAGATACCGCATCGTCGTTCTCCCCGGCGACGGGATCGGTGCGATCTTCCTCCCTACTCCCCCGCTCGTCCTGACGGTCCAAAGGTCCCGATGTTGTCGCGCAGGCCACGCGAGCATTGGAGCTCGTTTCCGAAAAATCGCCCACGAAGCTCGTCCTTGAACCTCACGACTTTGGAGGTTGTGCCATCGACAAGTATGGCGAGCCTCTCCCGCCTTCCACGCTCAAGGCTTGCCGGGAGGCAGATGCCATATTGATGGGTGAGTCTGACGCGCTGCAATCCTCGCGGACACTCACCGTCCTTTAGGCTCGATCGGTGGCCCGAAATGGGGGCCAGACGCCAAAGTTCGTCCAGAGCCGGGCTTGCTTGCGCTTCGCAAGGCACTCGGTCTGTATGCCAACGTCCGACCTGCCAACTTTGCATCCGACTCCCTCATCCATTACTCTCCGTTGAAGCCGGAGGTTGCCAAAGGTGTCGAGGTGATCGTCGTCCGCGAACTCATCGGTGGTCTCTACTTTGGCCCTCGCCAAGAGCAGGGTGACGGGGACACCGCGTACGACACCATGGTGTACAGCGTCCCGGAGGTACAGAGAATTACGCGTGTCGCCGCGCAGATTGCATTGGCTGCGAATCCTCCCCTTCCCATCCACTCGATCGACAAAGCCAACGTCCTCGCGAGCTCGAGGCTTTGGAGAAAAGTTGTCAATGAAACCTTGAAAAACGAATACCCTCGACTGACCGTCGATCACTACTTGGTCGATACTGCGGCGATGCTGATCGTATCCAACCCAAAGAAGCTGAATGGAGTCGTTCTGACGGAAAACATGTTCGGCGACATGTGTGTACCCCACGCCCCATTCCTTATGTTCACTGATCACTCGACATCAGTCTTTCGGATGAATCGAGTATCATACCTGGCTCTCTCGGCCTACTGCCCTCCGCATCCCTGGCAGGAGCGCCCGCTTCACCTTCAGACCCGTTGTTTAAACCCACGTCAGGCATCTATGAACCGATCCATGGCTCTGCACCAGACATTGCCGGCAAGGGAATCGCAAATCCCGTTGGAACCATCCTCAGCGCCGCGATGCTGCTGAGGTATTCCCTTGGACTTGAAAAGGAGGCTTGGGCCATCGAAGCTGCGGTACGCAAGGTTCTCGATGACGAGAGCGCCGGAGGCTATGGTACGCGGACAGCCGACTTGGGTGGCAAAGCCACCACCAACGAACTCGGCGACAAAGTCATCGAAGCACTGAAACGATTGCTTTGAATTCTGTATGTGGTACTAGGCACAAATGTACGATGTCGTTAGCTAGCGTAGAGAAATATCGTGTGCATACAGCCTCACCTGGACTGCGAAGCGCTAAAGGTCTTGAATTCCGAGTCTCCCTACTACAAGGCCTCTCTAAAAAATCAGTAAATCTTGTCCATAGTGAATCGACCACAGCTGCATCTCACCGTTGCCGCCATATTTCGCATCTAGCCTATGCCAGTCAGTGATAAAAATGAAAACGGTGTTTACCCACGCAATCTTAGAGTGGGTCACTTTGTTCACGATCAATGGAATCAGGTCCATTTTCTACAACAGGTAAAAAAAAATCCAGCATATAGAAAGCGAATGCTATTTAAACGACGCAAAATTCCCGCGAGTTGTCGACAAGTACCGTCCCGCCCTAGAACATGTTGGCCAATTTGCTCGCAGCAAGTCTTGCATCCAACCGTGGCCGCGAGGGCTGTACGCGCATCGATTGTGTCATGCTCACTGGCGCCAAATGTGCCAGAGGGTCGAGGATTTGTTGCTGTGTATTCGGCGGCGGCGCCGACGAGCCTGAGAGCGGATCCGCACTACCAAGCGGATGGCTAGGCTGCGAGGGAGCAGGCGTGGGCATCTGAACGGTACTGCTGAGCGGCCCCTGAGAAAGTGAGGGCGAAGAGGACGAGGCTCCAGCAACCGGCTTCACGAACATGGATTGAGTCCCGTCCCCAAAACGGCCACCGTGTAACGGGCCAGGAATCGGCCCAGACGACGAAAGTGTTGAACTTCGTACCGTGGACGGACCGGCACCTGGTGACTGTGGAGCAGCGCTATGCGGTCGGAATACAGTTTGGGTCGCGGGTGGTGTACCACTAGACGGCCGCAGGTTAGGCGGCGCAGTAACCACAGACCTCATTGACGGCAGGGTATCGTCCTCCAACGGCGGGATGATGGAAGGCTTTGGGTAACCATTGGGTTTCGGCATCATGACCTTTTGGTTGGCAGAGTGGACGTCTACCCTAAGAGATTCCAGCTCCCTGAGCAACTGCTTCTCGTATTGGACAGAGGAGCGCGCGTGCTCTATCAAGGCAGCAGATATGTCGTCGGTCACTGTCTTGGTATGTGTCGCCAAGGCGCGATGCAGGTTTTGAGAGATGCCGTTAGCGCGTTGTGCGAGTACTTGCTCGTATTTGTTGGCCTACGAGACTACTTCAGCGACCTGCGTTTTACGTGGTGAAATACTTACCTCTTCCAAGTCTTCCAGCGCTTCATCCACGCGCTCCGGTCTGATGTTAGAGCTGGCCTTCAGCCTCTCTATATTCCGCCTCTTGGATATAGAGGCCTTGACGGCGGCTTGGTACTCCTCCAATACCCCGGCTCGATGGAGCAGTGCCTCCTTGGCAGAACGCGCGTTCATCCCTTGATAGCCAAAAGTATCTCCAACGACAACGCACTCGCTTATGGACTGCGCTTGGTCGAGATCCGCAAGACTATGCCACGCCCTTCCCAGTTTCCGCAGTGCGTTACCCAAGGGGGGATGAGCTTCTGAAGATGCAACGTTGATGAGCTTATTTCCCATTTCAGCGTGCGCAGTGGATAACGCTGTCATGGTGCTCAGCATTCAGATCGAGTTGTAAAGTGGAAGCTCACATCTTCTAGTCACCGAGAGCTTGTCCACAGCTTTCGCGGCCTCGAAGAACTGCGTTTCGAGCTTAGTGAGCTCGAATCTGGCACGCTGCAGCCCTTCGTCTTCATCCGGAATGCCACGACGGATGAGTCCGAAGCCTGAACTTGCTTTCCGCCTCGGTCGGGGCATAGGCTGATAGCCAAAATCGCTCTCGATGAAGGACCGCAAGTCCTCGTCATGCATGATGATCGGGTCTTCGCAAATCCGCGTCAACCATCTCTGCAACATGATCCGTACCAGGCGATCGTCCTCTTCGTCCGTCGGGGCTGAGGTCTGGGCAAGGGGAAGAGCAGGGACGATGGTATGTGGACAGTTGTTGAGTAAGGCATCGTAGAACTGCTGAAACTCGACAAATGAGCGAGAAACGTTGCGATACGTCGTGCCGGTGAAGTTGGAAAGGTTCGTCTTGGCGGATGAAACAAGACAAAGGAATCAGTAAGCGCCATCTAATTTGTGGGTATGTTACACACTTGGGCATCGAGTTTGAAAAGAGTGTCCCTTCTGTTGCGATCCAAGCCAGTAATCCGCACGCGAAGATAAGGCTCGTTCTTTTCGTATTTTATCCCATTGGAGCCCGTAGTTGTTTGAGGGGAGATGAGACCAGGTTCTGGAGCCCCGTAAATTTTGGGTTCTTTTCCAAAGAGGCCGTCTGACTCAATCTTGTGGGTGGTGACGCACGAAGGCGAGGCACGACGAAGATGGGGTATCGGCGAGTTGGGCTCGTGGGGGGTAGTTGGCCATGGCGGAGTGGAGTCGTCGTCGCCGTTGGCGAAGATGGAACTCGTTGAACTGAGTGGATCGAACATGTTGGCGTGTCCGTGGTGCAGCGACAAGTCGTTTTATGTAATTCAAGAAGTACTAAATACTACCCTGATAAAATCAAGTGTCTAAATCAAGTGTCTAACAAGTGTCGTCTACTGCCCGTCAAGCATGCTCAACGGTAACATGTGGCCCATGCGTAGTACCTTTGTCCGGAGGTACTTGTTGAGGTCCTCACCCCACGCCATCTCCCCACCAATCATGCTGGCACCTGCCTTGCGACCCCCATGCTCACTCGAGGACTCGGACTGGCATTTCCACGACCTCGGTACCATTGGGACGCGCTCAAGCACTCTTAGCCCCTCCTTTTCGAGTGCCATGACTTTATCCGGGTTGTTCGTCAACAGCCGGATGGCTTCCCCCTGCTCCGAGCCCAAACCGAGATCTCTCAATATAGCTGCTGCGATATCATAGCCACGTTCATCGGCTTTGTGCCCAAGTAAGAGATTGGCGGTGACGGTATCGTGACCTATGTCTTGGAGGTTATAGGCGCGAATCTTGGACAGCAAGCCAATACCACGACCCTCCTGACGGAGGTAAATAACGGCGCCCCTGCCGGGGACGGTCGCTGGAGAGGACAGAGAGGGCTGTATCGGCTGGGAAATGAGGCGAATGGCCTCGTCGAGCTGCTCTCCGCAATCGCAGCGCATGCTTCCGATGGTTTCACCGGTGAAACATTCTGAATGAATTCGGACAAGTGGGGGGAGAATGTCTACAGGACGAGGAGTTTGGTCTATGGGACGAGAGGCGATTTTGGATTCTGGTGTAAGTTTGCCTACGTATGCACCCCTCAGAACGCGATCTTCCGGCGTTTCGTCGTCACTCCATATAGCATCAAGGGAGTGACTGCGAATTGGTGGTGCAGTGGAGGGGATGCCTGTGAAATATTGCGCGGGGTCGATGACAACCGCAAGATGCTCCTTGGAGTCTCGGTTATTGTGATAGAGGTGGAGGAAGACAGTACCGTGGGGAGTGGGTATACGAGTGCGAGCCATGCAGCGAACATGGACACCCGCCTCGGACAGGGGCAATTCTCCGTTACGAGACAGAGAGAGCGCGCGCGGTGTGTTTTCTTCCTCAAGCATCAGTGGAGCTTCCCGGTCTTGCAAGCGCAGCTTCCTCGGCGCTTGCCTACTACGATATGTAGGTGGCTTGCTCTCCGGAATTGTACCCGAACCATCCGAGCGCTTGATCTGCTCTGTGCTTTGGGTGAATGGAGCATGAATGGCGTGGCCAGAGTGGTTGCGGGTGGTATGAGGACCAGATGCAAAGGCGGCGGCAAAGATGAGGGAGTCGAAGGACTCGTCCCTCTTGGAGTGAGAGCGTCTGCGATATCGGGAGCGGGAAAAGAGGTCCTGGAGGGCATCGGACTCTGCGGAAAAGTGGGAGGAGAGGACTGGGGATTCTGCGAGGGCCATGGGATGGGAGACGGACAAGCAGGCCGCCGATTATATGTTTGGCTGATCCGAATGGGCACGTGACGACCCATGATGATGCTGATTCAGATCCCGACGCGATTAGTCGTTCGCGGTTCATTGCAGTGCCCCTGGACTGCGTGACCGCAAAAAAACGCGGTCCCCTTGCAACTGCCTCGTGTGCTCGACCTCCTCTTCCACTGTCTGGCCGCGTCGAATAATCGCCAGTGTCAGTGTCGACGCGTACTCCATTGTCGCCTCGCGTCGCGCCATGCCCAACGACGACCCCAGCCCCGTCGTCCAAGGTGCAAATCCACAGTGAGTGTCGGGTCAGGCCCCTTGGACAGGTGCCAATCTGTCACCGTCTCACAGGAATGACACCGATGTGAACCATGCCCAACCGTCGATTCCTCCGGACACGCCCACTCCCCCTAGTGGCGGCGCTCTCACCACCACGCGTGCTCCGGAATTTATGGCCCTGCCAGAAAGGTATCAAGCAGCCGTTCGCCATATTCACGCCCTCGAAAGTCACAACGCAAGGCTATACGAAGACAACTGCAGATTAGTCAACGCAGTCAACATGCTCAACGACCGTTTGACATTCGTTGGTGCACCCCAGAATCCACAAGTCCTCCGATTCGCCGATATTCAAGAAAAACTCCGCGCGTGCGAGAGCAGTCGCGCAATCATCAATCGAAAGTACCACGACCTATTGCATTCTACTGCAGCCGGATCTGCACACCGTCACCTTCACGAAGAGCTACAATCTCTCCGCGACGCGTACACAGCGCTCGAGAAAGAATATCGTCTCTTGGTGGACAAGTATGCCAAATTGAAGATCATCTCCCAACAGCCTCAGGGGGCATGTAAGTACTGTCTTGTCTGTCTAACCCGTCAACGCCGAGGATACTGACCTTCTACCTGTAGCGCGTCTTGTTCCGCTGGGACGTCCCGAGGTACGTTGCCTCGCACCATCTTGTACATTTCCACCACCAATTCGTGGCGTGCTAGTTCGCGAATACTCCACAGTTCCGCACCCAAGAACCGGGCCGCAATGGTCACACATCACCTGCATCTGCAATCTCCCCTGGTCCCTTCTCGCCCTTGGTGGATCTGAATGGGAATCGTAGGCGACACAGTTCCGAAAGCGTCATGCACCAGGTCCGTCGCATCATTCAACCGCTGCAGATTGCTTAATCGCCCCTTAGCAACCTTTTCATTCGGCTCCAACTCCCATAGCCACGAACTGGTCAGCACCTCTCCCCACACCACCCCCGAGCGCTCCATTGCCTTTGGGCCAAATTTCGCCGGCAGGCTTCCCGGTTCATGCGCCGATGCCTGCCGGGTCCCTTCTGATTCCGCATCACTCCCCGATTGCCTACGACCATCGCACTTTAGTTGGGCTGCCGGCTGTGATTCAATCACAGCATCTTGTACAACAAGGGGCTTCGGAAAAACTCAGCGCAGCCACGGCCTTTCAGCGGCGCCGCGGTGAGAGTGCGGACACGGTCAACAAAGAACCAGTCCCATGTAATAATGAAACAGCACCCACGTCGTCGACGTCGAGCCCGCGGCCTCAAAAGCGACCCAGCTCTGAAACCCAAGACTCTACAATTCCAGATGGGGATTACAAGAAGCCTCGGATCGAAGAAGAGGCTGTTCATCCGACGACCATCGCCGATACACATTCAGTGGACGGGACAGTGTCGCAGGTCTCCAACGATCCTCACATGGACGCCAAGGCGTCCCAGCCGGATTTGGCTGTTCGATCGTATCAAGACTGTGTCAACATTATCTTTGAAAAGGATGCCGACGTCGAGAACGGCGTCTTTTGTGGTTTATGCCTGTTGGTTCCTCTTATTTGTCGCTCACATACACGTGACTGACCTTGGAAAACCAGGGACCGTCACGAGGCAAAGATGATCCCCGAACCACCCGACGTATTGGTCCAGCCCGATTTTGACGTCCTCGTAAGACACTGCATGAACGAACACCCGACCGTATGGGAAGATCTTCGTCGCAAGGCTTAGGGAGGAAACAGTCATGTTGCGTTACTTTATTCTACATCGCTTTGGTACTTTATTATATCCTTTTGATAATTATTGGCAGGGAAGATTGTATGCAGTGTAATTGGCCTATAGCAGTCGAAACATTTTGGATGAAAACATGTCACGAAAGCGAGGTGAATCACCTAGGTTCCCGACGAAATTATATTTGTGAACCCTCGGGTTGACATACATACGTGACGCTACCATGTACGCTCTACGCCTGGAAAATGTACTGTATGATTCAAACACTGAGACCAGTCGATTACGGCTCAATGTCTTGTGCAAGTTGAGTCAGCAGGGTCGTCAGTCGGGTGACTTCATGTTCCACCAACGTTGCATTCCGGTCGTACAAGATCGCTTCGGTCAGGGCCGGGAGAGTCGTTGCCCCGTAGCCTACCGACGCATTCAGCCTGCGCTCTTCCGAAACTTCCAAGACACTTACCAAGGTACTTCCCTGGCGCGACGCCGAGATGCCTGTACCACTCGCGGTCTTTCACACCTTCCTCTGAGATGAATCCTCGTTCGAACGAAGTCAGCTTCTGATTCACTCTTTTCACCCTAATCGCCGCCTTGATCAAATCACGGAGAGGTCCCTTACGGGGACCCTGCCTGGTAACGTCCGCAATTGTGCCCAACACGTGCAGCGCGGGGAAATTGACGTCAGGGTCATTGTGTTCGGGTAGTAGGGAGCCAACTCCAGAGTGGTGCTTAATCCATTCCGTGACGTGACGGATAATGCGGCCAAACCGCCCGCGAGGCAACCTGCGCAAGGCCTTGAGGAACGCCTTTTCGGCTTCCACTTTCTCGGTATCCAATTTCGCGCTGGCCTGCTGCAACTTGGAAATAGCGTCACGAACTCTTTGCAGATCAGGGGGAACAGCTATTCCGGAAGCTGCAGCTTCTACACTGACGCAGCTACATCAGGCAGGAACGAGACAAGGTAAAGTGGTGCTCACGTATCAACGTAGGAGTCGAGCTGTGATGCATATTCGGTTGTATTCAGAGGTAAGATAATCGACTCCGACAATCGGAGGGTAAGAAGGCCCAAGACCTTCGCGATTGCAACCTAGGAAACTCGAAACATTCAGAGCGACGAAGGGAGGTATGTACGCCACCGGGTCTCACATGGCGATGAAAGCCGGGATCGGCATATTTCTCTTGCCACATCTGGGTGTCATAAATGGAATGGTAATGGTAAGGAGGATCAGTGGGCGTGGAACCAAAACCCTGGCCAGAGCTAGCGACCTGTTGGATTGCATTAGTTAAACTCTGGGGGACGACAAATTCAGCCACGGACACCAAGCCTCTGCAGGAATACGGTGTAGTCGCTTCCTGAACCGAGCGGCGAAACATTGCGAACGTCATCACCCAAAACTGCGCGAACCGTCTGGTTCATGACGGTTGACATGTTAGCGTGTTCTCCAGTGTATGGCCCGACATCATAAAGTGCGTCCCAAACTGTCTTGCATGGTTTGCTGGGGTGGGGGACGTCCTGGGCACTGCGTTTAATCAGATGCGCAAGCGAAGGAGACGCTGACACGTCATAACGCGACCCGGAAACAGAGACGTCTGATTGCGTTCGACAGTCAGTAATAAAACGCAACCGATGGACTACTACATACCAACGTTGATGTAAGAGACGGCATGTGCCTGAATCCATTGAGCAAAATCCTCTCCCCACTCTGTGCTTCCAATGAGACCATACTGCGTGCGACATCATCTGAGAACCACTCTTGAAAGGTAATGAAAATACGCCTACCTCTTCGGCATCCCAGCTTGCCACGACAATAGTCCGAAGTGGCTTCCAACCCTGCTTGACCAGTGCACCGAGACCACGAACAACCTCGAGCAAGGACACAGTACCAGATGTAGGGTCAGCGGCGCCCATGACCCAGGCTATAAAGAACGGCGACCTCAGTAAAGGGATCTGGTATCGAATGATCTACCGACCATCCCTGTGACAGCCAATGATGACGACTTCATCCTTGATGTAACCGGGAATGGCGGCCATCGTGTTCCAAATGGGCATTACCTTGGTGTCGACTATCGAGGAGACACATCAATCATTATCAGTGGCAACTCTTCACAGAACGCACCATCGTTGACCATCTTAACCACGTGGTTGCTAACTTTCCCATCAAGCTTCCTGCCCTCCGTGGTACCGCCGAGTTCGTGTTCCAATAGATATTTTGCATTGGCCCAGGAAAGCGGTAAACTGGGGATGCGAGGAACATTCCCACCCTCGACACGAGTTGCATTTTCATATGCAGGATAACCAGGTGTGGTAGGGTCGCCTGGATAAATCGACAGGAACTGTACCGAGCCACGCTGGATTGATGTCGGGTTTCGTGCAGGACCAGCTGGGTATGGTAGATAGCCGTTCTCAGGAACCACGACACCGTCGTCGCGAGGGTCAGAATAAACTAGAACTCCCGCTGCGCCGCGTTCCTCGGCGCCTTTGATCTGGAAAATCAAGTCAACCTCTGAATAGAAAAGTTCGGCGGGGTGCGGCATACCTTGAGACCACGGAAGTTGGCACCGTAGCGAGCAAGAACGATCTTTCCGGTAAGATCCACGCCCATCGCAGCGAGTTGGTCGTAATCCTCCTTCGTACCGTAATTAGCGTACACGATCGGACCTACAGCTTCACCGGCAGCACTGAGGCCATGCCAAGGTGGGATGGCATCTTTGTATTTCGCGGCGGTTTCGTCACCGGAATCACCGTCCTCTGCGAGATCAGCAGTCCAGATGGACCCGCCTGCCTGTCCGAGTATTTCCAGGGAAATGCCATCCGCATTACCCGTGTTCATCACGGGATAATAGATATCGATCCAAGCATTCGGGGACGTGAGCTCTGATGTGATGCTTAGAGTCGCGTTGCGTGACTCTGGAGAGCCAGCGCTGAAGATGGGATGCACCGCAGGGGAGGAAATACCAAGCTCGTTCTGGAAGAGTGACAAGACGTCGTTGGCATCCTGCAAGTCTTCCTGTGAGCCCGCCAAATGAGGGTGGGTGGCATAATAGCGCGAATTCGCTAACGCGGATTTAGTGGAAGGAACAGCGCTGGATGCTAATCGTCAGTTGCTGAATACGGAATGCAGAAAAGCGCCCACAGAAAGGTGTCTTCGACGCGGGTGACATAGTTGTCAAAAGGGTTGCCACCCCCGAAGCGGGCGTGCTTCCAAGCCTTGATCTCGTGCGCGACTGAATCAGAGGACCGGTAGAGAAGGAAGAGGGACAGTAGAACCCCGACACGAGTGAAGAACCTGCTGGCGCGCGTCGAAGATGGACGCCTGTGCACGGTGACTACGTCTGGAAGGGTGGGCGCAGGATCCTTGAGCCCCATGGCGGTGTGGGATCCGGGCCCGAGCTGAGGTGCCCTTTTTACCGTGTAGCATGTGTGCCGTTCACATGGAGTGCTGATAACGAGTGACCATCGCAGTCGAACACTTTCCCACAGCGATGCCCGAGGACACCACGCAGGTGACCCCCCCCGGCGACCGTGCAGAGGCTGCTTGCGCGTGCCCGAGCTTTCTTGACCTCTCCCCAAGTGCGCCTTCAGGACTTGGAAGCGAAACGGACTTTCCTCGCGGAAAAAGGACTCGTTCCCAGCGAGATCGACCAGTTGCTCCGAGAATTAGTGCGTCGCCATTCCTGGGTCCCGTTCATGCTCATGCCTTTTGCAGCCTCCATCTGTCCCTCCGCGCACTTACCCTGCGCCGCCTCCTTCTAACCTGCCCAACCTGCTCGTTGGAGTCGCCCGAATATGCACATGGCTGACCGGTACCTCCGCCGTCGTCCTCTTCGTATACTACGTGCGAAGCGATTTTGGCTACACCTGCGGTCCCCACTCACGAAGCATTTCAGAGGTATCTCCTTCCGAAACTCGCGCAATCCTACCAAGCACGCCTCGCCCTTCGCAAGCACCAATCTGCACTTATCGCACGCCTCACTGAATCCGCTTGTGCTCTCAAGGCAACCCAAGCGGAATCGTTCAAGGACCTACCTCGAACGGTGCCCGTTTACGAAGATCCCCAGTATGCACAGTGCCACGCCATAGATGATCTTCTGTCGTATGTAGCGAATTCCACCGGGCCGGATGCGGACGTTCCGGAGATTACAGTTCTCCGTTGCGCGCTCGAGGAACTCTGTCGCACCAGAACAGACGGCACGTCCACGGAAGAGCTCTTCCGCTACCTTGAGAGCAAACTCTCGTGGTTGAGCGGCGAGGAGGGCGCTGCTCGCCAGGTCCGGCTTACCTTGTTCATCGTGTGTCATCTAACCCTGGCTTCGCAAACAGAGCGACCTTTGGAACCAACTCAACACATGTCCCTTGTTTGAATCTTCCAAGCCAGCCCCACCCAGTCCCCTACCACTAGATCATCCGTCACGACTTCTTTGGAAGTACGTGCCTCCCCCACTTCCAACCACATCACCATTACTTGCCAGTTTGGCCGACCTCCAAGCAGCTTTGCCCCGCACTCAAGATGCTATACCTTCTAATTTCAGCGGTTCACCACTGATTCCCACAACGTCTGCTGGACAACGAACTCTACAGGTTCTTTCGGACTTTACCGGGTACATTACAACCCAGACGTACACCCTCGGCCTTCCTTCAATACGCGATGGGGTCGTATCCAGCGGCAATCCAGCCGAGGATGAATTCCGTCGTGAAATCAAAGCGCTGAAGGGTCTCGCTCTAAATCGGAGGTCATTTCTTCCCTCGGGCGCCAGAGTCTCTGGCTTCGCCAGTGAACCCCTGGGAGCCCCTTGATGTTCATCCACTACACTTCAGTCGAAAAGTTCAAAGTTGTATGAGATGAGAGAATCCAGCTCTTTCCCAACCAAAATTTCGAATGTCTATCTGTGCGAACTCCAGGTTCCGTTCTACAGTAAAATAAGCAACGTGGACATAATGATAGTTGTGACAGCAGCAAAGGCCTTGAAATGTGTGCAGTATTAGCTATTGCTACATAGGTAGGAGAAGAGGAGGTTCCTCAAGCTCGTAGTCCAAATGTACGTCCAGAGATCATTATGGTCCTTCAAGATGCTTCAACATTCATCGAGAAATCGGCTTCTAGGAAAAGATTGGCCGAAGTCCTCTCTCCATGTTGTGAGATTTGGATTCGTGTACGCCTCAATGTACCTAAAATCGTCTTGAGTCGTCGGAAACGCGACGCGAGCAATAGAAAACGCACGTGTTGATATATTTAGCGGTGGGAAAATCCTTTGGGTCGCATCCGATATTACGTGCATTCGAAGGCTGGTACACCCGTATGTAGTCGATTCTCATATGAGCTGGAAACGGAAGGTGATCGAGGTCGACCACCCCAAAGTTGGTCGACATGCCCAGGTTGACTATGATGTACTGGACCGAAGAGTGTTTGCCTGTTTGTTCGCCAACGATATAGTGGAACATACCATAGGTTCCTTAGGGACAGGCCGGCCAGATATCTGGGCAGCGGAGTCGGCGCCCATGCCAGCTACATTGAGAGTCCACGCGACTTTGTCGTCCGATATCCACGTGATGTACTGGAGGCAATACGTAGAGTTATTCCTTGTCTCTCCGACTGAAACTATCTGTAACTCACCGCATTATCGAATCCTGGGGCGTACTGCAACCGACATTAGTCTCGCACTGGAAATGTACCCGCAATAGATATTCTGACCAACCTCGAAACCATAAATCGAATAGCACCCGCCCGTACCCTCGTAACATAATTGATTTGTCTGGGTCACAACTGATGTCGCTTGCTGTAATACTGACCCCACGTATGTGTTCTGGACACTGACAGAAGGATCAGGGATCACCTCGTTTGTTGAGGTATTCTTCCAAACGTAACCCGCGTTGAAAGGCTTCGATGAGCGCAAAAACCAGTCAGGCAGAAGCCCGGAGAACGGAAAAGTCACTAACCGCCCATTGAGCAGACTGTGATACCTGACCCAGTAGAGGAGTCCCCGTAACCTAATAGTAACAATTTCGGCTCCGTGCAAGGTATCAAATGAATGATTACCCACTTGTGCCTCGAATATGTCTATCTCAGGAGCAGCGCGACCGACAAATGTACCATCCGAGTGTTTAGGGCCAGGATGGGATTCGCCTGGACAGGTACAACGAGATAATCGTTGACCCGGAAGGTAGGACAGCACGCCACCCTTACTGAGATCGCCACCTTCCGTTGCTGCCACTGGCTGTCCGTTGATAGACTGGTTTGCGACGGTGCCAATGTCACATGCATCATAAGTATAGGGCCACTGAACGGAAATTGGTCACGAGGCTGGGAAACTAAGTCGGTAATATCTCACCAAGCCTTCTAAACTGGCACCATAACCAGCCCGCCCAAGGTTCCCCAAGGTCCAGATCGCCGGCCAAAACCCTTTGGTAATATTCATTCCTACTTAATCACCACACCGTGAGAAACACCTTACCGACTATATTGTTGACACCAGGCAGCGATACGTTCACCTCAATGTACCCACCAGTAAAACAGAACTTGTTCCTAGGATTGGTCAATTACCGAGCCATGCGCAAGGATAAAACATACCAGGTGGACACCATCCCTTGTGATATATTAGAATACTAGCCCACTGAGGTTGCGACTTTGGCCGACATACCTCCTTGATAATCCAAGTTATGTGTCTCCCTCTGCGATAATGTCACCACCAGACTGCCATCTTGAGTGGTGACGGCCTCAGGACTATACCACTCCAGATTATTCGTTGACTGAACTGCGTTCAGCCGATGTCAAGTGCCTGATATTGGATGCGGCACGTACCCAGTAATGCAAGTCAGCGGCCTCCCAATAAGGATCGTCTCCAGGCCAAAATGTTCTGCCAGGAACGTTGAACTCGTCTGAGAAGACTAATTCCATGTCAGGTCCGCCGTTCCAGGATGACTTGGTGTAAGCGCTCTTTGGCGTGTCGACGTCGATGAGAGCCCAATTTCCTGGTATGACTGGGATCTGGATATTCAGACGTGTTGAGAACCAAGTGTACATGGTTCCATGAGGGACGGACCTGGCCAGTTGCGTTAATACCACCCAAACCGAATCCACCATTGGTCGAAAGTTTCTTGGAATTGAAATATGTGATCATGGGGTACCCAGCGCTGTCACCGCCATGGAATTAAAGGTATGGGCCACTGTGGAGAGGGAGACTCACAAAAGTGTGAGAAGGGATGCGATGATGAGAAAGAGACAACCCATGTTCACGATGCCACGGTCAACAAAGTGTGACCAGGACCTAGGGTCCCTCGCATCCGGGTTATGCAAATCATCATCGGGCTCTTTTGCATCAGCATACAAGTTAGAGCCCCACTGACGCGGATCTACCGGTAGATGAAACTGGGGACTATGGGTGAGCCAAACGATTATATAGTGCATAGAGAGTTACGCGATTGGATATGTTTGCCATCCCAGACTTTCGCCTGAGAGGGTATGGGGACTCCAGCGACTAGAATGACCTTGAGTAAATTTGGTGTGGAGAGAACAGACAGCTCACGGAGATGCTGGCGAAGCTTTGGACTCTGCTCTGTGGGGACAGTCCATGGGAGGACTGGGGGAGACTAGTAAGCAAGCTGGACCTTGAGGAGTGCGAGGCGTGGAGCTCAGCCTGGGTCTGAGGCATGGCTGGTGGATGCAAGGACAGAAGACTGCAAGCCCCGTTTCAGTGCTAACTGCCAATGCTGGCGACGTCTCGGGATAAACAACATTTATTATTTCCCTCGGAGGCTCCACTGGGCACTTGGCAGCATGAAAGAATTGGTGGGGTCATTTCCGGTGCTGGCGGCATGGGAATCAAACTTACCATCCATCAGTGAGACTTTGGATCAAACAAGGCATACACGCTTGATCAATCTCGGCTTCGATTGCCTCTTTGAATCTAAATCAAGACTCCGCGAGCTCCTCCGCGCGGAAATCACCTCACTTGAACATGCCAACCGTTGCAGGGTGCGCTCCAATGTGTCCCGTCTCATGTTCTGTGTCACAGCTGGATGTCGTTTTCTCGGCTGTACGCATGCACTGTTGTCCAGCGAACGGAATTACCAATCTCGGAAGCGGGATGGCCGACGATCGAACTGCACTGCGGCGGCCTGCTCTCTGTCGGGTACCATGCTTCTCGAGTGCCGCCCGAACAGCGACCTATTTAGTTCTGCATTACCTCGACACCCATGCAAATGATTCGCTTTGAGTCCATCCGAACGACAGCAGCCACGTTAGGAAAGCTTCCTGTCGCGCGATGCTTCGGTGCGACAGATTGCTCCCTTGCGCGGTCCACGGTTGTTTGTAACACGATGCGAGAAGTGTTGTTCCCGATGCCATTTCAATCTCGAAGGTTGCTTCCCCAGTATAATTACCATTGGAAGACCGCCTTCACAAGATATTATCGGAGATTTCGTTGTCGGGCAAACTACTCCCGCCGGAGGTTCGGAAGACTGGGCGAGTAAAAAGAGAATGGACAGACTTCTCCTCGTGTAGCGACGGTGAACAGTTTTATTCTGCATTGTGCTTGCCTGGGTAGCTAGAGAGAGCAAATCCTGACTTCAAAGACGACAAAGGTCGTCGGTTTCCACGACAGACCTCCGCGGGCTAAAGGAGTCTGAGAGTAAACGAACGATACGACCTAAAGCAGAAGACGCGCTCACTAATATATTCAGGACTATTAGGCTACGCGTCATCATTCGCTCACCCACACTAGCATCATTCAAATTCGAGGAGCATCCAAGGGCTGAGATCGAGAGTCCCACAAGTTTGTGCAACGCCTCCAATCGAGGCAGTTGGCAAGCTACGGTAGCTTGTTGTGTGTGTACAGACTCGCGCCGCCGCACATCATCTGTCCATTCACCAAAACGCCAGCAGTCAAACAGCCCATTTCACAGGTTGAAGTTTAAGGAGAGCCAAATGACTCCAGGACAAAGCCACGAGGATGCAATACCAATATACGACAATGTAGACCTAGACATGGTCATCAAAGTCTTGCAGCAAACCGCGTTTAGTCCGTCTTTGGCTGCCCAACAATTTATCCGCTGACCGATATCCAGGCCCTTTTTTCACAGGTCTCATACCCGTATTTTATTATTTTCATACGCGAGGGGAACTGACACCTGCTGTGGTCAACTCCACGTGTTATTGGGCTGCAGTATGCGCGTTCTGTGAGTTGGATATATTGGTGTGACGTTCATTCCACTGACCTGCAGCGACTAGGGCTACTCAGATGGTGCTCTACTGCGTATAGAAATCAGCGAGGTCTCTTCTCCATACCCGAACCTCTGGATTGGAGTGAGCAGATCGTGCTCATTACTGGTGGTACGTTTTTGCGAAGCAAACGATCTTCTACCATTCGATGTCATCAACAGGGTCATCTGGAATAGGAGAACTTCTGGCGAATACACTTGCTGTGCGCAATGTAAATGTGGTTGTTCTCGACATAAAGCCAATCCAAACGGAAAATCGTATGCCCCTGAATGAATTTCACGGAATGAGCACTCATCTTACTCCAGATAACATCATGTACTACAAATGTGATGTTTCTAAGTGGGAGGAAGTCGAAGCAGTTTCTAAGAAGATCATGGAAGAGGTCAATGTCATACTTCTCGGATACGGGGCTCCGAACTTACCAGGAACGCCCTAGGCTGGCCACCCGACTATACTTGTTAATAACGCCGGCGTGGTCCAAGGAAAGCTAATCCTTGATCTTAGTCCTCAGGACATATATCAGTATGATTCTCTAGCTCGTGGGAACCATTTGATTTACAAGACGATGCAGGACTTTCGGTGCGAATACCTTTGCTCACTTTTGGACTCTGAAAGCCTTCTTGCCCAAAATGATTGAGAAGAAGAGCGGGCATATTGTATGGAACAACCTCCCTGACAATTGCAACCGACAGTCATACTTTGTAAGATTACCTTAGCATCTGTCATGAGCTTTGTAGGCAGCGCTCAAATGTGTAAGCGCTTCCGTCCAGTCATCAAAGAGTGTCGTTGCTGATACTTGCCAGCGGATTACAGCGGTTCCAAGGCCGCGCTGTTAGGCGTGCATGAATCACTCCGATATGAACTGGATAGCCGGTATGTACATTCTTCCGCAAGCGTACTCCCCAGCCTCCAATATGTTACAGGTATCACTCTCCGGGAATTCGCACGAGCCTTGTTTGTCCGGGTCATGTTCGGACACCCCTTTTCTCCACAGCGGCTTTCCCGGATAATGTCTTATTTCGCTTCTTTGCGCCCTCTCTGGATCCAGTAACAGTTGTGAAAGCTATCATCGCCGCCCTAGATTCACAGGAGTCTCAGACGATCCATTTACCATTTTATACGTACTCAGCTTTAGTCGTGAGATTACTCCCGAGTTTCATTCGTGACCTTGCACAGAAGGTAAGTGTTGGTAAGATCGTCACTGGACCACCTGACATGTAGATTGTTTAGCTTGCGGACGCCGATTTCGTCATGAAAGACTTTACCAAGGTGACTGGTGTCAGAGAGGATGAGGTAGATGCATTGTCGAGCAAGAAGGTAGTCTAATATGCGACCAAGTTTACTTCTAAGGTAGTATCATTTGGATAGATTCGCAGGTTCAGGTGTGCTTGACGAGCAGGCAGTAAGTACCTGGACGATTGCAGGCTGCAGGTTGAGATCGAGCACACTAGAGTCACGTCGGCCGTAAATTTTTTGGGCTTCCTTACGCTGGCCGATCCCATGCAAAGACTAGCGACCTCCCGTCGGTTAATCCAAAACTATTGTGATTGCACGCACAAGATTACTTATACCTAGGGACGAAGATCGTCAATGTACTTGCTTAGTAGACATGTACCGCGCATGTGACAATACAATACTCCAAACTCTTCACGCGTACTAATACCGAGACATTTCGTCGTGATCCAATGCCGATGTGTGATGATGCAGCTTCAAAGTATGAGAGTGTTGAAACGCAGCGCAGAGAGGGTATGGAAAACATGAGAGTGCAAGAAAGCAGTGGGTATCTGATCCGAGATAAGAATACCAGACGGGAAACTGAGTGGCGATTTTTTTCCGAGTGGAACTTTTAGTAAAGACACAATCAACAAGCCTTGAGGAGATCACGAGCGCGTCCAGCATATTCTTTAGCAACCTATGTCACAGCAATTGACAACGGAATCAGTTCGAGAGGATGGAGACCCACAAGTAGATTGGCAGTTTTAAAGGTGGAGCTATACATGTGATTGATTCCATTTTCTTCGAGGACGCGGGAGTAACGGCTAACCAGACCGTGCTTATCTGTATGTTGTCGCTTAGCATGTGGCGTCCCATCACCCAATAGAAGTGAACCTACCTAGACCGAAACGACGTAGATCAATTTGAAGGCATTTTAAGGACCCGCTTTCTGTGAGCGCGTCGCTGTTCTGATCTTGGTCAGAATCGGAGTCTGAGTCGGCGTCGCGCGCATCAAGCGTATCCAATTCCCCAGCGCAGATGAGCATGTGTCTCTCTTCGGGTGGAAACAGAGTGGCAAGAACAGAAAAATCCGTCGTCAAAGAGGAGCCTTCGGACGTCCGGGTAAAACTAAAGAATGGTACCCGCGGGGACGCGCTGTTTGATCGTTTACCCGTAGGCGAGTGAGTAGCGCTTTGGCTGAGGAACGGCGATTTGAATTCCACGGGAGAGAGTGCAGTCACCTGTGAAGCTAGATGTTTGGAGGTTGGTTTGAAAGATGGCGACAATGATGGGATCGCGTGAGAGATATCTGGATATGAGCGGGAACCTGTCGCAGGTAACACTGGAGGTAGATCTCTGCGGGGAGAGTGAGAGAGATAGCCCTCCTCGTGCTCGCTCAAGGATGATACAGAGCCACTTGAATCCGAGCCTCTTCGTGGACAAGAGAGGAAGGAAGGGACCGTAAATTCATCGACTCTTTTACTGCTCGACGTATGCATCGCGTAATTACACCCAGACCTATGCAGGAGATGCGGCTCCTTCGAGGGAATGAGGTCAGGAAACGCGACCAGCTTAACAACTTTGAGTGACCAGCTATCGACGCAGTCGTCAGCGAGTCCAACGCATGCAAGTTTTGAAGGAAGAATGGTAACGTCGGTGCATGAGGGTGAGTGGGATTTGTTTCGAGAGGGAGGGGGAGCTTGGCCAGCTCCGTTTTTCTCGTCTGCATTTCCGTTCAACTCTTGGAGTACAGATGCTGCAGCTGCAACTGAAGCGTCAATGCTGCTCCGGGTCCGCGTCAAAATAGCACTTGACTCAGGACTAAACTCTGTGCCAATCTCACTGACTTGGAATACATCAGATAAGACTGGCGATAGAAGCGGGGACACGACTCTCGACATCAACAATTCTGGATCGGAGGAATACAAGTCGAACCCAGCAGCTCCGAACAGCGACACGACCACCCGCAACCTGGATTCCTTGACCTGAAAATAAATGAGTGACATGTGATAAAGTGCATGATCCATGATTGGCCTACAAAAATAAAATCACTCATATATGAGGACTGGTATAAGATGGAGATCCCTGCAGCAGCTAAAGGGGCGGACAATTCATGTACTCGTGCCCCCGAGTTGTCTGGACTTGTTCAAACAATGCCGAGCCGCAGAAGACTAAGACGCACCGAGTTGATCGGAATGCGAGTCGAGCTGGAGCACTCTCCATTTCTCGCAGGAGTATTCAACTCGATCATCGTCATCGAAGACGGGGCGCTTTCGAGCCGACCCAGAACTGATGTGAGAACGTAATCTGTGCCTGTCGCGCCTGGCTATGAGCTCAAAGTCGGAGAGGATGTGATGCTCTGCAAAGAGACTGAGCTCGATCTCATTGCAGGTGACATTGAGGAAGACAGGATTCGGTTGGAGGATCTGTCTGAGGACCGGGTGCGATAGATGGGGAAGACGGGAGCGGGGAATGCGTACGAGGGAGAGGGAGACGGGCAGGAGGGAGATGGTGACGTTGGATGGACCGGGGACTGCCATCAATGTGGAAGGAGGGAGATGTGGTGCTTGATGTCCGCTGAGTATACTGAGTGCTAATATTGCATGTCAGATGGCATCTCGAGACCCATTCGGTGCTCCGATCACCTGTCCCACCCTGACCTCCGAGTCTTATCTTTATCTAATACCAAGTGCTTGCGGCGCTGCATTTCCGAGCCAGGTCGAATCTGCTTCATTTAGGCCACTTCCTTTGCCCTAGTTGGACGGCGGATTTATCCACCAGAAGCTACAGTCAGGGAAATATGTATTACGAGGTTCACGGTACATAATGGCTACACGTAGCTCGAGGGCATCCACTAGTAGAGCTCGCGACCGAACACGAATATGATGTGCGGGTTGTGTACAATTTACTAGCGATGGAGGTCATGTCCCAACACACAAGTAAAACAGCAATAACGAATAAATACTCCGGAATACAACACGGCGAAATTCCATGATTTCATCGCACGTGGCGGGGGGTGCGCCGGGGACGTGACTTTACTGTGGTAGTTGCTTCGTGCGGAAGGGTGGATGTGCGAGAAGACAAAACGGGACGCTGACGGAGTTGGTATCGATTCGATGGAGTCTGCATCCTGCGGGCGCGACATCTCCGGACACCACGAACTACCCCAGACTCCTTGGATGGTGACGGCATTTCGACGAATGAACCTATTGGGGGGGCAGGCGGTGTATTCTCTGGTGGTTCTAAAGCGAAAGAGCGGCCAGGGGATGAACGCGAGTTCGTAGTGAATGTCGTACAGAGAATAGGTTGAAGAGACACAGACTGCAACGGCTTCGAGGCAGTGGTCACGCCAGCATTGTCTGCGCGTACAACGAACGGGTACGCGGAGGATGCTTGGGCGAGGTCTGTTTCCTGAAGGGGTGGCGGGGTCAAGGGTGACGTCGGTGGACTTGCAGAAAAACGTGTGCGGGGAGTTGTTGGCAAAGTGCGTCGTGACGGCGGTGTGACCATAGAGCACACTCTCTTCACCGTTAGCCGCTCCAGTGTGCGAGTGTACTGAACCACCGGTTCTTGCAGTGGCTCGGTCGCCTTGCGCTCCAACGATTTGGGTTTCTTGGTTGCCATTCTCCCCTGGAGGGGCTGTACTGAAGACAAACTGCTTGAGGGACCCTCCTTGTCATCCCAGTCTCTATGTGAGCGCTTGAGTGCCTGGGGTGCTGGCTGCACTTGTCGAGGGACACGTGGCACGGGAACTATCGCGGGGAGGGTGTTCTCATACGCGAAGTCTCTCACTTTAATACCCAAGGACATCAGGTACTGGGGTGATGGTTGCTGTGAAGGTGCCACCGTGGCACCCCCGGTAGGCGCTTGCGAACACTCCGAATCTTGCGAAGATGCCGAGTCTGTATGATACTTGGAAGACGAATCAGACGATAAAAGCAGACAAGCTTGAGGCTTTGGACTAGTGACAATCGGACACATATCTTAACTCACGTTCGTCAAAGGCGGTGAAAGAGACTCTTGCTCTATGTCATTACGGTCCACAGTAGAAGGGTCGGAACGTTCCGGTGAAGCTTGCGCGATTTCCTCCAAGGACATGAATGCGTATTGTGCATGAAATTTCACTCTGGCCATCTGTCTGGTGGATTGAACGACGCCACCAGGTGAGGAATGAAACGGGTAGGTCGTGGTACTAGCTTGAGTTGCGTGGGCAGGGCTCTGTGGCAGTGGGAATCTTATCGATCACCCGTTATTATTGTCACGTGACATGCCGCGCCATCCACACGCTCGAGTATATTTTATGTATCCCATCTGCCTAATTCGGTCCAACTTGTTACAGAGCTCCTCGACGGGAAATGCACCGAAGACTCTGGAAACCCATAGCTGCTACCACGATTGTTATTGGTACCCCAACATACCTTTATTATCGGTACAACAAGCCACAGACTTTTGATATTCCCGTAAAAATACGGGGTGCTGACGGTGCTCCTGTCCTAACCAACAAAACATTTCCCCTGCTACCTCTCAGCGCTGTTAATGAACGCCTTAATGCAAATACAAAATCCGATACCATTACGCGTCCTGGTGGCGTAACGTGGAGGTACAGTACCGCCTCCGTGGCAGCAAATGAGCCGCTAGAAGATGCCCATGCAGAAGCCATCATTACTCGGGAGCTCTCGGACCCCAAAGGACCTGGCGACTGGTTATTCTTTACTGTATTGGATGGTCACAGCGGCCCGCACACTTCTCGTCTTCTCTCGAATACTTTAATCAATGCTGTTGTGCTGCAACTCATACACGGATCCTCCGGTCCCATGGTTTCCAGACCCGGAGTGCAAAACCCCCAGACCATTTCTTCTGCCATCCAAGGCGCTTTCACCAAACTCGATGAAGAGCTGATCAGCGCGCCATTGAAGGTTCTCGCCAATAACATGGACAAGGAGTCCTTGAAGAAGAAGATCATCCCCGACTTGAGCGGGCATCCACTTGCGCTACCTGTGATGCTTCCGGCGGTATCCGGTATGTTTGCATGCGGCTTTCCTCGATTCTGCGTTCAGGCCAATTTTAGGCAGCTGTGCTTTGATGGCCGTTTTTGACATGGGCCAACGAGATTTGTATGTCGCGTGTTCTGGGGACAGCCGAGCAGTCGCGGGAGTTTGGGAAGAATTGCCCAATGGCATGGGATCTTGGAGGGTCGAAGTGTTGAGTGAGGATCAGACTGGCCGAAATCCGAACGAGCTGAAAAGGTATAGTATGTTATACTTTACTTTCTTCGAAGCGTCTAAACGTGGCACAGGATGCAATCGGAACATCCTG
Source organism: Afroboletus lepidellus (assembly GCA_038094355.1). Taxonomy (NCBI): domain Eukaryota; kingdom Fungi; phylum Basidiomycota; class Agaricomycetes; order Boletales; family Boletaceae; genus Afroboletus; species Afroboletus lepidellus. The sequence goes on along the minus strand of JBBPUA010000012.1, from coordinate 23,693 downwards.
TAGACGAAGCTGAAAACGTCATACGCTCCGGGCGAGTTCTGGGGGGTCTTGAGCCTACAAGAGCATTTGGAGATGCTCGCTACAAGTGGCCGCGTGAAGTCCAGGAAGCGTGAGTGCCATTCATTTCATTTACGGTCGTATTCAACAGACAACTACCGTATAGCTTGAATCAGGCATTCATGATCGGTAACAACCAGCCGTTGCGACCGGCACCAGCATCATTGAAAACGCCGCCATATGTTACTGCAACTCCGGTCGTCACCCACCGCAAGTTTTCTTTTGACGATGCGACTCCAAGCGCTTCGAAACACCTCGGCATCCGATTTATCGTACTTGCCACTGATGGTCTCTGGGACAAGCTGAGTTCGGAAGAAGTAGTTGCTCTTGTGGGTGGGCATCTCAAAGGCCTGAGAGGAACAATTCCCAAGGCCCAGCTTCAGACTCTAGTTCCGACCTCGTCTGGATCACTGACCATCGAGGGCAAGGATAAGATAAGGGGGAACCTTGAGGGTTCGTGGTCTTTTGGAGATGACGACCTAAGCGTTCACCTAATCCGGAACGCATTTGATGGCGGTGATGCATATGCGCTCCGGAAACTTATGAGCATCCCCTCACCTTTTGCTCGCCGATATCGCGATGACACTACTGTAACCGTGATCTGGTGGGACGAGCAAGATATCGGCTTGAAGGATGCTGAACTCAAGGCAAAATTGTAGGCTCTTAGTTATACCATTGTTGTAATTATCATTCAACATCTTGAGTGTCGGTTGTGCACATTCTGGTTATGCAAGCGAGGTTCACAATACAGTAAGCAGTACATGGCTATATAATCGCTCTTTTTCGCTTGTTACCATACTGCCTTAGTCTGTGATGGAAGTCCGAAGATCGTAATGGGTTCCTTCCAATGAGTCCACTGTAAGGGTTGGCAGAACCGGCCTTTCTACGCTGTTTCTGAGACGTATATTTGTGAGACGAAGGTGACACTGCGCGCGGCTTGGAATCGGACTTGTGATCGTCATCATCGCCAAACGGCGACCTGCGCTTTCTTTCATTCTTTGCATGGCACGCGTAGAAACTGCTGGGATCGACCCCGCCAGAAGGAACGGTATCGGAGAATAGTGCAGGTATCTGGGCGATAGAAGTATGGTCTGACGACGAAGGAGACTGGGGTGAATCAGTGGAAGGCGGAGGGGGAGGGGATGATTCATGCAGCGAGGATGATTCAAGACCCGTGGTAGTCTTTGGTTCTGGGTGTATGAATTCTGATGACTTGTCGAGCCCATCATCATCTTCGTCATACTGCGCGAGACTCATGAGAGCAGCACTCGGTCTGGTCGTTATAGCGGCTATCTTTTTCTTCAGATTAACAGCCTGAGGGTCGGCTGCGGGAGTCGTGGTGGCTTGTTCATCGCCAACATTCTTCAGAATGGGAGAAGGGAGAAGGGGACCGATAAAGGGGCGGTCTGCCTTGACACCAACATCCTCTTCATCTAGATCAATATTCTTCCGTTTCCTCATACCGCCAATTATGCTGTTCTTGGGGCTATCAACCATCTTGACTGGCCGACTGATAGCACCTTCAAGCGACTGTCCCCTGTCGCGCATATAAAACAGAATATATGCGTTTTTCATACCCACGGGTGGGCTATGAAGGGGAGAGACCAGGTCATCGTTCATCTCGTACCATCGTCCATTCGCTGCCTTGACGTAAGCGAAGTAGTGTCCCGAGTTAGGCCCACCTCCAGCGTGGCAGATGATACCGTATAGCGTATAGGAGGGTCCATGTTGGCCATCGCTCATGGCTGGCTGTAGCACCAGGCGCTCGTCATAGTGAACATGATGGCCAATCTTTCGGCCAAGCGGAGAGAACCGTTTCAAATGTATTGTTAGTACAGCAGGAGCATCGTGGATAGTGAAGCGTTTTTCAGCCACGACAGCTTTCTTGCACCTTCAACAAAATCTATAAGCAAAACTCGTCATCACCACTACCTAGGCTGCTCACTTTTCGCATTTGTATTTGTCTGAGCCCCTCAGGTAATCTATGGCGACGAACTTCTTGAGCGCATCCTTCAAATTTGACGAACCATAAATGTCCAAGCTTATGTCTAGCATACTGTCGAAGGTATCACTGTTATGGTTGCATTCTCGGCATGTTACCCGGGAGCGCAATCGCCCGCCAAAAATCTTGTGTACCCATGTTGTCTCAGCCAACTTGTGGTCCACTTTTCTAAACTGCTGGTCAGGAGTCGAAGTCAAGATTTAGAGAGAACGTACTGAGGGTAACCAGCCAAGCACGACTTCTGCAATGCGTCAATAGCATAACGGAGGAACTCATGCGAATCCTCTTGTCGCCCCTTGCGCATATGTTTTGCAATGACTATCAGCACCACTGAGTATGGTTCATGTGAACATTGTGTCAAAACGCACATTGTAATTTGGACGTAATTTGGTATGGGGTAAACGAGTGATGCTTGTGGTGCGAATCTATCATTACCTGCCGAAGGCTACATGCCATGCAAAATCCACTCTTGACCCTGCCTGCATAGCAAAGTGGTAAAGATGATATGCAATAAACAAAAAAGGAGTAATGCACTGACAAGGATCCGTTCTGGAGTGCGCGTGCAAAACGCGGAGGAGAGGTGGTGTATGAAGGAGGCATTGCAATGCACTGTTCAAAAAGCAGGTATTTCCGGTGTTGTGAAGACCACCGCCAATGCCGTGGCCCGGAGGCCATGTGAAATCGAGGATACCATTGTACAAAGAGTGCCTTGTATTCCGAGCTGTGAGCGGAGAGCTCCTCGAAAAATCATTTTGTTGCGTAGCTGGTGTTTTTAATGCTTGGTCCAAAGAAAGCTGCCATTTAATATTTACCCATGGCATTGATGGCAGGGTGTGTTTTGAATTGCTCACCTTGCTGGCTTTTGGTGTTCCGTTGATGGGATCGTATTTTCCCTCCGCGACAGCGAGTACGCCAGACGACGATCCTTCTACGAATTCGATGGGAGGTGGAAGAAGGCTGTTGAACGCATCGATATCTTTGGATGGTTTGAGCTGCGCATGATCGTCGGACAGAAGCTGAGTAGAGAACGGCTGAGCAGGATACAGGGGTGATGCCAGCATACTATATCCACCCGAACGAACTTTGCGAAGGCAGCTGCGGCTCAAAAGACGAATGCAGCGTCGAGGGGTAGCCAGTCTGCGCAAACGCCGGACTGGAGGAGGGCGTTATTTACACTTGTTGGCGACGCGTCTCGTTGATTATTCGGTAACCACATCAGAGTCCAGTAGTATTAGTCCAAGATTGAGCTTTACGACTAGGTAATTATAGTCTTCCTAGGCCTACGGAATAAGGAGATAATCATTTCTACAGATAAGTAATTATGGAAGTCGAAAGGACAGTGGTACTTAGTGAAAAGTACTTTATTAAAGAGTGGACTGAAATTTGGGTATAGGGAACGATGAAGCCTCTAATTACATCATGAATCAACACAGCAGCGGTTGCAATGCATCGTCGTTGAAGCCGATAGCGTATGGAAAATACGTTGATGATGGAGATGGCCATGGTGACTGGGATCCGTCATTGGGGAAATAGCCAACTGGTGCTGGTATTTTGTCAGAATTGAACCAGTTCTCGAAGCTGCCGGATGCGCAGAGGCAGAAGTCGTTCGGATGGCCTGACGGACCAGTGTTCACGGTCTGATTAAGTATCGGGTCCAGGAGCAAGGTGTTGTTTGCGGTGGACCAGTTTGTACGTCGACAATCAAAAGGATCATGACCCAGCAATTCGTTATTGTCCACGGAGCGGCCTGCTTCGCCACCATCGATGCAATGTCCAGGACCTTGTAAAGAATTAGTGGGTGGCGCGGAGTGTATGGCACCACTTACTATCACTGAAAAAGCAGGGAGGTGCCTCCACTTTATGGAAGCTCTCGTTTTCCGCTGTAGGGGAAGCGGCGACTTGTGCTGGCGCCAAATTTCCTCTTTTGCTACTTTGCTGAGCAATGGCATCCAGATCAATGGAACTGGGATCAAGTCCATGCTTGCGTAAATGCATTACGAATGCAGACCGCCGTTTGATCCTAACGAAAGTGGTGATTCTAGAGAAGAAGAATTTAATCCCCTTACTAACCTCGTTGTACAATCGGGGACGATACACTTGTATGCGCCCTCGCGCCTATGGGTCTCTCTTCTATGGCGGGTACGCGAAGAAGGGTCCCCAAAAGCCTTTGTGCAGGTACCAATACCGCAGACATAAGGCTTCGCTTTGGTGCTGACTCTCGCTGTCAAGATAACACAAAAGTAGTCAGAGTTGAATATCGTACTGGACATTCAGGTGTGTTTTGAGGCCAGAAAACTGCGTAAAACCCTTCCCGCAGAACTCGCAGACATGTGGTCTGAAAGAGATATTAACCGACAGTATCCTAGAATTTCAGGGTAACCTACTTGATGCCACTGTGTATCAAATTGTGTCGAGTAAGATCACCTTTGCGCGCAAACGACTTGGGACAAGTTGGACAGCTCCACTGTCAATGGAAGGCAAATTTCAGTCAACTGGGTCGAGGTACCAAGGGAACTCTTACGAGCGACATGATTAAAATTTGGAGGGTATAGAGACGAAGCCCCGCAACGTCAATCGAAGGACAGGAAGGGAGAAAAATGAAACGTTTCTCTCAGGAACTTGGCGTTTAAATTGGCGAAGGACTACCTGATCGAACCAACCATATGCGACCCTCGCAGGCACGAAAAGGTGATAATATCCATTGTTCCGCCAATCCGCGGGGGAACGTTAGGAATCATACAGGGCCCGCCTAACGGGCCCGAAAGACTCGGATCTCGGTGAGCCTAACAGCGAGAACAAAATTAGCCATGGTATAGCCTAGACGAACAATAGAGCGCGCTGTATATGAAGCTTGGTCACTTCACACTTCCGCGAACAAAATAAGTTATGTCTCACCTCGATCACTGTACAAATGGCGCAAAGCCTGCGGATCGCAACGTTGGAACAGCCACGCTCAAACAAGGCCATTACTGGTCTGTGATCGACCCGGTTGCTGTGTCCTCTATAGCGGACTCTCAAACTTTCATCTAACCGCAGGCTCGACCTTCCACTGGAATTGCAGATCAATGCGAGGGGTAAATCAAAGGATTCCCAGACCCTGTCCATAGGTACATTTCGTGATCCTCGATTCCATCCAGGGTGCAATCGCCAAAAAGTCCCGCCATGTGAATGATGCAAATTGGGCAAGATCAATTCCATCGAATGGCACCAATCCTTGGGTAGTGGATTCATGGGGATCAAATGGGTGCAATTGCACGGTGACCCTCCGGAAAATTAGTAAAAGATATAATGTGGAAACGATTTGACACACATTAACCCTCCAACCCATTGCATCCCTTCTTCTAGAATGACATCCGGGTGCCACCTTCGGTCGGCCCCTCCAGGCGTGTACATTGGATAATTGCTGTGCGTACGTGCAGGCACAGGATACAAGAGATGACAGTAAGAAGTATCATAATGCATTGGTACTTGCAATCGCTAGTTAGTCCTAAATCAGACCAACGACAAAACACGCACTAGTGGCTCCAGAATCGGACATACTCGGATGGGAAGTGAAACCCTCACCATCAACCAGGGCACCAGGGGGTTCAAGTCTCGGTGGATATAAAAAGGTACGAGCATTGTGGTTTATCATGAGCGGAGTTCTAGGGTGGTCTATGACGCCGAGAGCGAGGATGCGGACATCTATTAACTGAAGGACAACCTGAAATGATCAATTCACGAAAGGCAACAAAGGCAATGTGTCGGCTGACTCTTATTTGAGTTGGCAAATGAGCAAGGTTACTCTGGAGTCTGTCTACTATGAGCTGATGCGGAGGTATGCAAGCTGGTGTATACTGACTTCATTTCGTGAAAAATTGCCAAAGGATTGAAGCTTCGGGAAGCAGCCTCAAGTTCGTTCACGGATCCATTCCGGTTCACGACGATGTATCTGGGCAGTACGGTCTGAGAGTTGGAACGTGGACATGCTCAACAAAATAATACTTGGTCCAAGCTTCCTCTGAAGTGCAGGGGGATCGACTTCTGTGCCATACGCGATAAAGCATTCTGGAAAAGACATTCGTAAGAGCTGGCTAGTACCATCATGATTGAAAAAGTATCAACTTCATGAAGGTTTCTTTCCAGGGACTATCCTTTTTCCATTTGGTCCGTCCAGGCAGAAACCTTCTGCGAAAGCACTCTTCCCATTCGGAGGACTTCAAATTGGGTAAGGTACTATCAAACAATAGAAAATTCGACGGCGCGAAGGTAAGAATTTCAATCCAATTCTGCCGTGGTACGACCGAGCGAATGCTCAGGTGGGACAGCGACTTTTCATAAACACACCGATGAAGGTTGCGCAATATAGGGCGTCTCCATGGATTCAGAGATGTGTCAGCAGTAATAGCTCGAAGCCTGCGCGAGAGACAGGAAATCATGATAAGGGAGTTGAGATCAAGTTCAGAGAAGATCTCCGCTAGGAGTTCAGCTGGCAACGTCTGCAGCGCGACGGGACTTGCCCCGCTATCCACGACCTTTGATGAGCACTGGTCGGCCATTCGTGTTGACATTGATAAAGGACAGGTACACGGTTTTGTTGACCCCGAGCTTTGCGAGCTTGGTGACAATGCGACTTTTCCGAGTTGTTGTCGATGGTTGTCGAAGGATCGGACGATTTGGACGTCTGGGACTTGCCTTGGCGGCTAGCGCTTACTATCATTACTTACATGCAAACTTTTTGGACTGGCCCACCACCCTACTATTCCCTACCCCCGAACCGGCACCCCGCAAAACGGGCAACATTTTCACTAGTCACCTGTACACATCTTAGTTTACAGATTCTACATACATTTTCCAAGTTGAACGAACGAAAACTGTGGTGTGGTTGTGGAGATCGTGAAGTGGGGTCATTGTCACTCTGGCTGTCACTTTGCTTACACGAGGGCTAAGCTTAGCTTGAAATTCAGCGCTTTGACAATGCGTGACCGTCCGTGACGAATCGTGACATTTGTGACTGCCGGTTTGAGGTAGGCGCCGGTTTGGGGGGTAGGGGATAGTACTATATTTATAAACTCGAAAAAATTCTCAGATAAACATTACATCTGCAGCCTGCCACAGAATATAAAACGAAGGAACGAAAAAGGTGTGTGTATTCCAGTCCATTATTGGTTGTCTACCGTCGAGTAGACAATTGATCAGAGATTCGGGCCAATGTTATCTCTGAGGATCTGTGAGTTCGAGACTGGGTGACGACTTTTTGGTAACTGACTGCAGGGCACCAACCACATTGCCGACAGGCTCGTACAAGCAGACATACATAGTCGCCTCTCCAAAAGTTGCGTCAAATATTCCGCTACACCGAGCTGACGCGCACCCAAGTTGAGTGGTAGATTGCCATACTATCTGGGTGAAATCGGAGAATGTAGGATTACTTGGATCAAAAGTCTCTGATGAATACTGCTTGAGAAGCTGAGTGAAATAGACATTGACACGGGGGCTCACGCAAGCCATCCATAAACATATCCATCACATGCCTGACGGTGAAATTTCCGGTTCCCGCTGCAATATTTTCGCCGTATGGTCCAAGTTGGCCATTTGTATGCTCGAAATAGCACCCACTCGCCCATACTTCAGCCTTACTAGCCAAAGTTGTTGACCAGTTGAGGGGCTGCGCGCCAAATCTTGAGCGTGCGAGGTTGTGGGACGCTAGGAACACACTCTCGTCTGCCTCGAGTTGACTATCACCGTCTGCGAGAACGATCCCACAGTATATGAACAGGAGTGCATGGAATACTTGCATCCGATCGACAGAAAAGACAGACTTCGTGCAGAAACGCAAAGAAGGTACGAAGCCCAAGTGGAGGGAATGGGACAGTGGAACAGCTGACTGGAAGGGAGAGACCAGGGTCGGGACCGCATGATCTATAGTTTGTGCCTCGGCACGGGATGTCCCACAAGAGAAAATAGCCACGCGACGTGGTGATTTGGTCGTCATCGTTCCATGTGAAATGAAGGTCGCGGTTTCGAGGATACACGCACCTAGATACAGAGAGAATCATACATATATTCAAAGAGACAAGTTGCATATATTGCGGGCAGGTATGATATCAACGTCCCCAAAAGGAACCTGACATCACAGGCACAAGGGGGGGTGGGCTTACAACTGTTTCCGTAGAATGTTCAACCACAAGTTTACGCTTGTCATATGTGAACCAAAGATCACGCACGCATCCGTGGAACAGAAGCGACGGTGGATAGCGTTCTAAAATGATGTCTATGTGCAGAAGGATTCAGGCCGCAAACGTCTGAGTGAATAATGAATCATTCAGAAAACTGGACCAGAGAAGTTACGCCTTATGGATAACACGTATGTTGTGGTCTCGTTTGAAAGTCTCAAACTCTTGCTCTTTCGACTTGATCTGCTCCGTAAGTGTGGCTATCACTTTTTTAATCTGAGTAGCGCATGTTCAACCGAGTCAAAACGAGTGAAATGGCGCAGACTCACTCCATCGCGGTTTGTTTGCAACGCTGGAACGACATCCTTGACAGTGCGTTCAACAAGTACGCCACCAATCAAACGAAAGCATTTGCGATCAGGCTCTTCCTCCAGAGCCTCGTCCAACGTCAAAAGAACCAATCTGATCCAGAGCTTGATCAACATGTCTCCATAGCAATCAAATCACATACGCATGCTCCTCAGCTTCTTGTTCGAGTTCGCCGATCTTACTTGCTAGAGTTTGTAAGTCATTTTGGAAGCGAGAATACGTCTGCTGTATCTCTGTCTAGTCTGTCATAATGAGGCAGTGAAATCGAGGTACGGCACCCATCGTACCCTGGTCTGACAGCGGTTGTGCCTTTGCTTTTGCCTTTGGGGTGGACATGGATTAGCGACGGGATGCCGCGAGCGCTAATTTTTGCGTGTCACTGAGCGTGACATTCCGTCACATCCGACTGTTGTTCTAGTCCACCGACTTTGACAATGTCGCTTGCCCGACCCCGTCTCGGTGTTGGGCTCTCGCATCGTCTGCTTGCCCTTCAGCATCCTACCGCACCTCGTTCTGCATTAGTGGCTTACCGGAACATTTCATCCTCACGGTGCGCTCATGCTCAGCCTCTCGGCGGGCACGGCAGCTTAGAGGGTCCGGTCAGAATCAGGTCACCTGCAGATACGGGTACATTGACTGCTCAAGATGAGCCAGACAAGCACACAGACTCGTACAAGGACGGCCCAAGTGCTATTGACAAGGCAGTTCACCTTTTCTTCTTCACCGAAATCCTCCGAGGTAAGTCGGTGGTGGAAGCACGTTTGCCATTGTCGCCAATATTTCACAGGGATGTGGATCGTCATGGAGAACTTCTTTAGGCCACCTTATACGATCATGTACCCGTACGAAAAAGGCCCGCTGTCTCCCCGCTTTCGAGGTGAACATGCGTTGCGGAGATACCCAAGTGGCGAGGAGCGCTGTATCGGTATGTTATTCCCAGATGCGCGGTCTGCTTGCCTTACGTTCATCTAGCTTGTAAGCTCTGTGAAGCGATATGTCCTGCTCAGGCCATCACTATTGAAAGCGAGGCGCGTCAAGATGGGTCACGGCGCACAACTAAATACGGTAAGATCGCCAGGTTCACACACCACAGACATCTTATTCTTATCATTAGATATTGACATGACAAAGTGCATTTATTGTGGTTTCTGCCAGGAGGCTTGTCCTGTCGACGCTATTGTCGAAAGTGATGTCGTTGTACTTTTAAATTATGTCCAACTGACACAGCATTCTCCAGCACAAAATCAGGAGTTTTCGACAGAAACTCGCGAAGAGCTTTTATACAACAAGGAAAAACTGTTGGCGAACGGTGACAGGGCCGAAGCGGAGATCGCAGCTAATCTTCATTGTAAGTCATTGATTTGACTCGGCGGATATGACCGGTTGATTTTTGCGGTAGCGGACCATGTGTACCGGTGAGGGAGGGGGAGATGGGACGAGTGACGTGGTCGAACTGTTCCACCCCACCAGGCCATGTATTTATCGTTCCTTCAATACACAACTCCAGCAAGGACCTAGAACCGTTATCCTCGTTTGATATAATCTGGGTGCTCACTCTTGTGTGGAGTTATGATTGAGAGCTAAGAGGCGGACCTAGTCCTTGCTGAGTCCTGCAAGGGAGCTGTCTATACCATGCCTTGCAACACTACAACCGAGCAGGAGGTAAGTGGTAAGGGGATCATACCGTATAATTAGTTCGAAGCTGATCGAACATGGTCAGCTCATAGTCACAATTGACAGGCTCGGATCTCATCGCAAGCCGGAGATACGTCACTCAGGGCACCGTCCAAATCCCAGTGGCTTTCAGTTTGGGCAAAAGCACCCGGTAAGGAGCTTCATCGAACAATGTCGATTCGCCAAACCTGGTCTGTCGGCGCGTCCGCTCCTCGGAATGGCAACTTAAATCAGGCCACCTGTCGGCCAAGGCTAGTCACCGCTATTGTCACTATTTCCCACTCACCGGAAATATAGTGCGCCGCATTATAAATTCCCACTCGTGGCTGTTGTCGAGCACCTGGCATTGCACCACTGGGATTTTATTACGCATGTCGAGATCACGGGTTGTGCTCCAGTTTATATTATGACTCTAGAACCCGACCAACCTGCTGCGGCTCGAGCAAACATGTCAAACGACATGTTCACGGCACGGCGCCTTCTCACGAAGGCGCATCAGACAATGCCCTCCGAGTCGAGACAAGGCGGCTGCAATGCCACCATCATGGACATAATTCTATATCACCGCCCTCTGATCAGTGTGGAAACTCGGCCTGCGGATGGGCGCCATTGGTCTCTTGCGCAGCGGAACTGCGCATTCAGACGTCGTCAGGCAGACGTCGGTATGTATTGGAAGAGACGAAGCACCGAACCACCAGTATCGATTCCAATAGCATGGCGGCCGGTCTTCGACGGGGATGAAGTGTGGGATTGTGTGTCATGGTTCTTTCATCGGAGACAGGAGCACCGGGGTCTATCGCCTTTCAGATTACTTGGTTTGTAGATTGTCCCTGTCATATTCCCCGAGGTGACCTCGTATGGCGGACGAGGCTAATTTTAGAGATTTGCGATGTATAGCAGTGCGCGCAGTGTGATCTGCACTTTTATGTTGATCCGTTGGCATGAATATGGACGCCGGGGTCACTCGCGAATCCATAAGTTATGAGATTGCCCAAAACGACGACCGACATAAACAGAGACCAGTATTCACAACGAACGATGACTGGAAGCACTTGAGCACAAGAAATTCTATATGGGAATGCGCGCGGAGTATATTCACCGAACCCCTAATCATCGGAGTGTCCTTCCTCTGGTTCGTCGTGCCCGCCATAGCTTTGGGCAGATGACGGGACACTTTCCTGATGGAGTCTCTTTGAGCCTCTGTCATCCGTCCGGTGGCTTCCTCCATACTTTAAGGAACTATCTCCCCCACCTCCTGAGCTGTCCCCGGGGGCTGAAACGACGTCATCATCCCCGTCTATATCCATCTCGTGACGAGAGCGCTTTCTCGACGACTCCAAAGGGGGGCGGTGCTGTTCAGGTGGTATGTATGATCCACCACGGTCGCGGTCACGGTTGAGAGAACGGCCATCTTCCGGACCAAAGTCGGCGTCCTCTGTTGGGACTTGTGGTTGATTTATTCCCCGCGGTGCATAGGGTCTCTGGCGCTCCCGATCATAGTATTGCCCATGTCCGTCGCGTGTCTGCACCTCAGCAGAGCCGGAAACAGACCCCGGCGTATCAGACCGAGACGATCGACCGTATACGCCTGGACCAATAGGTTCCCGAAGATACATCTGTTCCTCCCGAAGTCGATAAGAGTGATCCTGATAGTCCCTTTCCACCCTTGACCTCGCATGCGGAGGAGAGTTGCGGAGTGGTGCGGAATTTGTATAGTCACGTGGGGTTTCGCGATCATAATCATGTTGACGCGACCAGTTACGCTCCCTCTCGACGTCACGCTCGTGTTCGTAATCTGGGGGATTGATGCTCGTACCAGGTACGACACGTTGGTGACTATGAACACGTGTAGCCGATCCGCGAGCACTGGTAGGTGACATGATGGCGGAGTGGGGTGACGCGTGCGCTATCTGGTGTCGTCCGTGCGGATAGGGATCGCCGCTATGGCTGCTCCGTTCGTGGGCATCATACCTTCTGGACCGTTCTCTCTCATGGCCGAGAGGGGGGCTCTGCATTCCCTGTCCAGGTTCAGGAGGATACTGCTGTGGGTGAGGGATTACTCCTTGGTGGTACCCCGGAGGCGGACCCTGCCCTCGGGAATGTGACGAGGAATGGGGACGTGAGCGGGAATCTGATCCATTGCTGTGTGAGTGAAGATGGGACGCGTGAGGCTGGGACTGCGCGTGGCTCCGCGGATGTTCAAAGTGTTGCACAGGAGTCAGTTGCGAAAGGGGGGGAAGTTGGCGGGAGTCATGGCCTGAGGTGGACCCGCGCCGTGTCATATGCACGGCAGACACTGCATGAGAAGGTGCCACCCCTGGTCCAATAGGCCCATCAGATACTTGGACCGGACGCCCGTCTGGTCCAGATATCACGCGAATGTTGCCAGATGGATAGACATAGTCCGGTGTGTTCGGGTCACTGACGTCCATATTTCTGGGATCGCGGTGTTGCCCCGAACCTGTTTTTTGTTGTGTATGTTGAAGTGGCACCCCATGACCGGGGTGCATGGGAGGAAGTGAAGCATGCCCGTGGAGGTCTGGAGAAGGAGGGACGGTGGACAGCCGTTCATACAGGACGCTGAAACCACTTGAGATGACGAACAGATGGGAGTCGTAGATATGGCTCACGCTCTTTCCAATTTCATTCGTTGGATGGATTTTTTTGCCATAAGCACCTTGAACTGGAGTTTGTCATTGTCCTGCGAAACAAGATAATTGAGAAGGAGCGGATGCGGGGAGAAATTCAGCACACCATCTCGATTTCCTTCACTTTTCGCTTCAGCTCCTTGTATTTTGCTTGGTACTTTTCATCTTCGACGCCAGCGGCGATGCCTGTAGTGTATGCCTTGCTTTTCTGTCTTGCAGAAGGGGCGGCCGAGGGAGGCTGGACAAACATCTGGGAGCCGGGGAGAGCAGAGGGACCTGGGGACTGGTTGTGGGACATGATGGCGGTGCTTTGGGCGGCGTCAAAGGATAATGAGACGCTGAGTTGGCATTTGGCTATTTATTACTCAAAGTTGAAACCTCTGCCTGGCGTTGAGTCCCGAATCAGGGCAGCCGCTAACTTCTGACCACGTCGCTCGCATCTCGCGGCTCGTCGCAGTAAAATACGACGGCGCGTCCGGCGTTTAAAGTATAGCCTTTGTTCGCTTCGTCATCAAGCTCATAAAGTGTCGCACAAGGTTCGGACCGGTTTGCATTCTGGAGTCCATCGGCGCAGCGTTCATGGGGTGCATCGTACGGCATTCAAGGGTGCCATTTGTAAGAATAACATCCACAGGAACTGTCCAGGACACGCATCGGAACAAGCCGTCATTGGATCTGTCAATTCAGTTGTAGACCGGGTGGAGTTGTGTGGGTACACGTGGCTTTAGGGCTGGTCTGGAATCGGTCTTTGCCCACCAACGTTACCAGTCGACACCCACTACCTCTGACTCTTTTTTATCACAAGTGAGCACTGAACTCGTTTCGAAGAATTAGCACTGAGCCCGCCATGACCAGTGTCGATACAATACCGACAGTGCGTTGCCAATTCGCGTGCATCACACCATGTTGACCGCTGCGCCGCCTCCACAGGGATATGCCCCCGCCTGGGGGATTTGAGGCCGTAAGGTACAAGCGCAACCTTCCTTTTCGCGGGCCCAGCGGTCTGGCCATCCTGGGTGCCGTGACGGCCGTGTGTGCATACGGGTTCTATCGTGTTGGAAAGGGAAATTTGGAGCGAAGGTGTGTTTACTTTCACAAATAGCGCATCGGGGTCCGCACGTCGTAAAACGTGCATTCTCATGGCGCGCTCATCGCAAAACGTGTCTCTTCGGCGGCGGAGGATCCGGCCGACCTCTTATCAGCGGCGCTGGCCTGATTCGGAGCGTGCCAGAAAAAGCGCGGTTTTCTCAGACTCGGACCCTGACTTGTGGATTTTCCCCTCTAGGGAACTTCAGAGGGAAAAGGTTTGGTCACGCATCCACCTCGTCCCGCTGCTGCTTGCCGAGGGAGATCGGGATGCGTACCGCAGACAGGAAGCGATGCTGGCGCGTGAAAGGGTGATCATGAAGGACGTGAAGGACTGGGAGGTGGGTGTCCCCCTGAGCGATGCGCATCGCGCAGAGAACTGATGGATTCCGTTTGCAGCCGGGCAAGAGCGTATACAACGGACCGCGATATCGGTCTGTGGAATCCATCGTGATTCTATGATTGGGGCGCGATTCGCTGGCTGCCTAATGAAGTTGGGTTGAGAAATTGAGAGAAAAACATATGGTACAAAGTGGGACACAGCCCTGTGACTGGCCCAAGACGGATTAATTGAGCCGGTGGCGGGTGGCGATGTACAATAAGGACCCGTCGCCTCGGGCCACAGCTGCTCGTTGCGGCTGACGTTTAGGGCCGGCCGCGCGTATGTCTTTCTGCCACTGGCACCGCCAACGCCAACAACGACGTTGTTAAATTTGCCCGAACGCCGGTCGCGACGCCGCTCAGCAAGTGTTGCTGACAAGCAGGCACCCATTGGGCCGGTTCGTCGCGTGCACATGGGCGTGTAGGTCGCGTTATTATTGGTCTCTTTGCGAGCCCTGATATGGCCATCTCCACCCGATAGATTTGCGATAGTAGACGCGCGGGCGTCCCAGAACCAAACTGCTGGATCGAGACGAGTCAGGCTGGCACATGATGACTACTTTGGCAGCCGGGTACAGGATTCGAGGGCCGTTATGGTCATCCAGCCGAGCCCCTCTCATCCTCGCCCGATTTCACTCCTTGAATCCCTCCCCCGATTCGCTCTCCCATCGTCCTCCGGTTCCGATTGCTATTAAAGCCTATCCCCCGCCCTCGCCTCCTCCGCCCGTCATGCCTCTCCCCCCCTACCCCCAGCGCACCCTCCGTGCGGCCGACGCCCCCATGAAGGACGCGACCCTCGTCAACTTTGTCGACTACGACCTCGTCTCCCCCGCCGACACCGACCAGATGATCTTCGGCCCCCTCGAGCTCGACGATCCCTCCCTCCTCTCTCCCTCCTGGGACCCCTCCCGCGACCTCGCCTACAACCAGCCCATCTCCCCCATCCTCTCAGACAACCCTGCCTCCCCGCGGCGCGCCTCCGACTTTGATGTCCCCGACGCGTCGCCCAGCAGCACCTTCTACGACTCCCACTCCTTTGGCGGCTTCGAGGATGCACAGCCCATGTTCGATCTCGACGACTCTAGTCTCTCTCAGTGGCTGAATGACTCGCACGTTTCTCCTCTGGATCCGTCCTCTTCTTCCCCCATCCCCATACGTGGTACCCAATCAGACCCCCAATCGCCTCCCCCCTTCGTCCCGTATGGCAACAATGCATTCCCTCAGAATACCTCCTTCTCCCCATCTGATTTCGCCGCCCTCCATCCTCTCTCTCGATCACTATCGCCAACGGAGATTTCTGATGGTTACCTCAGCTCTCCTGGTCTGGGTGTATCTTCGATCTCTCCTGCAGAGACATCGCTGCGGACTCCCGCGTGGGCTTCGCAGCTGTGGGATTCATCTCCTTATGTACCCTCCACCACCTCGGAACACTCGCCCCTATCCGAGATCCCTTACACGGCCAAAGGCCAACGATTCCAACCGAGAAGGGATGCCAATCCTCTGGGCCTGATGTTCCAATCATCGAGCGCTCCATCCCCCAACGTCGCTACCCTGACACGGGCCTACAGCCGCCGTGCAGAATCGGTTTCCGTCAGCGATGATCGTGACGCCACTGTGCGACGGAGAAAGAAGTCGCCGCTGGATGAATCCCCCAGGGACTTGAAATCGTCTGAATCGCGTACGTGCATATCTGATCATATCCGTCCCTTCTGTGACTGTCGTCATGCTGATTACTCGCTTCATCATCTCCGATATAGCTCCTCTTAAATCGGTGTTGAAGCCGCCTAAATTAGCCCCGTCCGCTTGGCAGCTTTACTTCACGGATTGGATCCAGCGCCACCAGGCAACAAGTACGAGAAAACTCAATGTCGCACAGGCTGCCAAAGAAGCCGGTCAGGAGTACGCGAACCTGACCGCGGAAGAAAAGGAGGCATGTGCTGCGCCGCTACTTCCTGAGAATTACGGCTGATCCGACCTTCCATGATTAGCCATACAAGCAACGATCCTTTCTCCTCAAACAGGCACGGGAGCGCGAGAATGCTGCCTACTTGCGGTCGTTGACGCCCGACGATATCAAGCGAGAGAACGCCTTCCGGACTGCACAACGTAAGGCGGGTCGGTCTCGGAAGAGCAACCTCAAGGACCCCAATGCTCCCAAGAAACCACTCAGCGCGTACTTTATGTTCTTGCAGCGCATTCGTTCGGATCCCCTACTTGTGAGGCAAATCTTTGGTGACGAACAAGAGACCACCAAGCAAAGCGTCTTGGCTGCAGCAAAGTGGCGATCGATGACGGACGACGAGCGCAAGGTTAGTCCGTCTGTTGTGATAATAACACCAAGTGCTCATTGTCTCTCAGCCATTCTTAGCTCAAGCGGAGCAGGAGAAAATCGAATACGAGGCTGCGCGACGTCTCTACGAGGAAGGAACCACCGGCCTTGGTAATGGGACTAGTATCAACTTTAGCATTCTTCCTGGGTCTCCGTCAGAGAGCCCATTCCACGCGCTCCGACCCATCAAATCTGAGTCATTTAGCTCAGAAAGCGAAAGCGATGGAGTGGGTTACGACGACGGCGCGATCAGACATACTCATTTATGATTTTACTCTCTTCTCTCATTTAGCGGGGCGGACGTGCTGTCCTCATCGTTGCTAACTACCCTATGTTCGTTTGTTCATTCGTTCACGACACTGGACTTCATCACGACGGTTTCCCTCGGTTGCCACTGTATTGTTAGAACACCCCTTTAGTATACTTGTCCATATACCTCGTGACTCGTTCAGAACGAACTCGTTTACATTACTGTGTCAATATTGTTACAATGACAGATACGCAACCATTTTTTGATGAGGAGCACCCTCTTCATCAAATTCACTCCCCTAATCGCGGAAGAATGAGTGCATATCAAAGGGGAACGGGAAGTGGGAACATCACCTCAGGCTGGTAACCATACCTCAAAAGAGCGATACGTTTCAGCTGCAACCCAAGGACGGCAAACCTGACATACTTGGCATAGAACTCTTTCACAGGCAATTGCGAATGGCAGACGACTTGGGCAACTTGCAATTCATTCCGCGTCGCATCGTCCTTGACCCATTCGTGTAACGCAA
The DNA here is from genome assembly GCA_038094355.1 of Afroboletus lepidellus. Lineage (NCBI taxonomy): Eukaryota > Fungi > Basidiomycota > Agaricomycetes > Boletales > Boletaceae > Afroboletus > Afroboletus lepidellus. The sequence continues at coordinate 6,213 of JBBPUA010000012.1, read as the reverse complement.
GCACAAGATCACGCCCGAAACGAAATCTCCGATAGGGCTTGATAACAGCCAGACGGCTGAGCTTGTAATGATTTGTCTCCTCCACTCGGTAGGCTCGGATTGTCCCAATCGGTGTCAAGGAAGGTATTAGTCGGAGCAAGAAATGGGTTGCTACCGGATCATGTCTGTTTTCATTGGTCATTGGAATGGACGAAATACAGACGAAGAAAACGACGCACTCGTCTACTTCGACGTCGAGCGAAAATCGTTGCTCGTGTACGAAGACGTCGATCCTGACGCTAATACACTGATCAAGCAGCAGTTCCCTGCCTTCGTAACCTGGCGGGATGATGACGATTTCGTGAGAAGGCAAAGTCCCAGAAGACGTGTCAGGATCCGACATCCTGAACCCAATGGAGAGAGGAGGATCGGGAATGCAGAGCTCTATCGCACAGCACCCTCGAACGGGGTCGGGCCGAACTGCGTCAGTTTCTATACGACGAGAACGGTGGAAAGAAAGGAGAACGGAGAGTCACAAGGAACCAAATCTGAAACCTGCCTCGACCCGGGGATTCCGGCGGACCAGTAAGCCAAAGGGCTATCATATCAGGACGATCTAAATACGATCAAGACACGTCGTCAGTGTATCATTGGACTGTCGCAATCATCGGCGTCAAGCTGGCACGCCGGAGATGACTGGTGCGGGAATGGAAGAGGCGGACATGTGACAAGGACACGTTCGTCGTCCATAACAGGAGTACTTGATTATTTATGGAAATATTTTCATGCTCTGTGATTACATAATATTTATCACCCTAGGCGTCCCAGTCTAGCAAAATTACAGCCAACACTTTGGTAGTCCATCGCTAGGTAGGTTCCCCTTGCATTCTCGTGAGAGCGTTTTAGAACTGGATGCCAGTGTGGTGTTCATGGTCGAGCCTTTGGCAGCCACCATATCGTTCGGACCGTCGGGTGCACGCCTCCTCAAGTTGGCTGTCACCTCCATGGCACGGCCTGCAAGACGTCCATTTCCAACCGACTTCTTCTCTCCTCTGCCGCGACAATGGAAAGGAAAGGAAAAGGCCGTGGAGCCCCTCTCCGTTGATTGCAGTCAATGTTCATTTCCGACTTCGGACCCAACGTCGCGTTCATGTGTCTCCCGACATTCACCGTGGTGCCCAAGTACTCCGTTTGCTTCATATCCTCTGGTGCTGCGACTGATGCTCTTGTTCACAGTCCGAAATCGACTGTTCATGATGGACGAAGTCATTCCACGTCGGTCACAACCCTTTCCCCAGCGGTGTACACGACGCCATTCTTCATCTGCGGCACGTCCGCTCTCTCAGACGCGTTCACTCGACCTGCCACGTACCATCTGTCCCACGTACCAACCCGACGACCCAGTTGGCAAGCTCCGTTCCCTGTTGGCTGCGCATGCCCCGTTCGATCCCGAACACGCCTGGTGCCTATACTTGGCAGCGATTCAACCGGATGCAAACTGCTCGATGCTCACCACGGCTGAACAATTGCAACTCGTTCAATGCTTTCTCGACGCATTCAATCTTTACGGCGATATTCCACCAGATTTTCAGTTGTTGCGCACCTGGGGGTCGCGTCTTGAACCTGTTGTACGAGATTTGAAGTCGCGATCGAACCTCGATTTCCCGGAGATTGTCTCTCTCCGGTGTTTCACTGCCCAGGTGCATGCATGGTTGGGAGATATAGACCAAGCATCCCAGTTAGCTCGGGAAGTTCGAGAAACTTGGCTTAGCCGCGTCGAACTGTGTACCCTTCTCGATGCCTACCGGAATATCCTGGTTCTATCACGCTATCAACAAGGGGCTTCGTGCGCGCTCGATCTACTGATTCGAGAGTGGAAGTTTTTGGGCACATTTAGTCGTTCTCGAACTGTCCCCCTCCCGCAGGCTGCGTCGTTCTGCAAGGCAGTCCACAACGTAGCTGCGGACATCAATGATGGAGCTGGCCTGTTACTCTCGCGCTTGCGGATGACTCAAGACGATCGACTGCACATGGGGGAATTGCTTCTGGAGGCATACTGCTCCAAAAAGTTGCTTCACCAGGCTCATGCTCTCACAATGGAGATGAACAGGCAACGACTACCCGCCAATTATCATATCCAGGCCAGGTTGACACGACTCCTTGCACAGCGCGACTTGTTTAGTCTCGCGCACGAAATATTCATGTCCATGGAACCTTCAATCGACCCCCCATTATATTATTCGGCCGGACTCCATCTGTACGCGCGCCGCGGCGATGTGGACCGTGCGGAGCACTTCTTCAGCAAGCACAACGAGAATAATTGGTTTATGCCGGCGGCACGGCGTATGCTGATGCATGCTTATGCAGTTGCGGGTAAAGTGGATACAGTGGTTGAACTCTTTCACCGTTTTTTCCCAACGACTTCGGATGGCGACTTTCTCGCTGAACGACCAGGAATCACCCACTACACTACCGTCATTCTTGCTTATGCCGAACGGACCGACTTTGATGGGATTGACATCTGGTTGGAGAAGATGCTACAAGCTGGCTGTCGTCCAGATGGCCATGTTTATAGCATCATCCTTCAAAGCTTTGCGAAGCACGGCGATGTCGACTCGGTGACTGCCGTGCTTGACCAAATGCGCGCTGCCGGGATCCAACCTGATCATATCCACTACACTACCGTTATTAGCCTTCTAGCGCGGAGGAAGGATGCGGCGACTGCGGAAGCATTTTATTTGCAGGCTTTGCGTGAAGGTATCACTCCCGATCGCCAGATGATCACATCTCTCATGAATGGTCACGTGGAAGCTGGATCATGGGATGGCGTCGTCCGTATCTTTGACTATCTTTGGCGATCTTCACCCTTTCGTCGCGATCTATCCATCGAAGTCTATAACACGCTCATCAAGGCTTACGTTCTCATTGGTGCGCCGTTCCGCGTGGTGCTCGCGACATTTCGCAAACTTGCTCGGGTTGGCGTGCGTCCTGACGGCTACACGTACGCATTGGTCATTCAATCTGCTTGTGACGCTGGCAAGATGAGCATCGCCGAGGAGCTGTTTGCAGAGATGGAAGAAAAGGCAAAGTCATGGGGTCCACTCTACGATCTTGACGCATACGTGCTCACCATCATCATGGCTGGGCATGTACGACAGCGGTCTAAAGCCCAGGCCAAGGCCTGTTACGAGGATATGCTTCGCCGCGGAATCAAGCCCAACTCTGTCGCTTACAAGCAAGTCCTCCAGGCTTACGCCAACGATCGGACGGAAGAGAGTCTGAAAATCGCCGAGTCGTTCTTGGAGCGGATCACGGACGACTCTACCTGGTCCGGCTCCGAGTCCCTCCCATCAGCGCTCGGGAATATCCACAGCCCACTCATACTTGCGTATGCGAGGAAGGAGAAGCCCGAGGAAGTGGTACGGGTCTTCAATGGGATGTTGGAAGCTGGTGGCGGGCAATCGTTGGAATCTCTCACCATCATCATGGACACCCATCGACGCGCAAACAATATCGCTGTCGTCCGCCAGCTGTGGCCTCAGATCTGGGAGCTCGCGCTACGACAGTCTTGCGTTGACAAGCTCTTCAGAGGCGATACCACCACATTCCGGCGACATTCGAATCTCCTGTGCACGCCATTGTCTATTTTCATCGATGCTCTCTCTGCGGCAGGCGACCACCATGCGGTACTGGACGTATGGACCAGGGCAAAAGCGGAAGGGTTCAATTTCGACACCCACAATTGGAATCATCTAGCGGTCGTTTTAGTGCGGGCCGGCGAACTAGACCGTGCCTTTGAGGTTCTCGAGCGGGTCCTCGTTCCGTATTCGCGTAAAGGGACCATTGTCAGGGACCTGTCCCCCAAGTCACCATTGGTGTTTGACATGATGGGCCCTGACGTGGATATGCCTGCTTCGGACGCGCCGATGCGCCGAATGGCACGGAGGGCAAGAGCAGTCAAATCAGCAACGTGGACGGTTGGATCTAGGCTCGTGATATCGGAGGACTCTACCGATTTCGCGCATCCGCTACATATCCTCCATCAGGTCATCCCAGGTTTGTCCATGTGGCGCCCACATGCCGTCACGTTACAGGTTTTGTCCAACGTCCTCGGCCATTTACAAAGAGGGTGCCTTGTGCAGCCCGTTCGCGCCCCCGACGCGCCACCAACGCAGAATCAAGCCAGCTCACAAAGCCAAGAGGCGCTTGCCAGTGCCACGCTGCAGCGCATCTATCGCAACTACCCTGAAGCCGTCCGCGCAGTCCTCCTCCACGACAGAAAACGGGCTCGGCGTGAAGCAGTGCGGCGGAGGCCGAAGCAGTGGATCAAAGCGAAGCAGCGAGTAGTGGATACATTAGCAAACGACGACACTATCGGGATGCATGGGTAATGATTATTGCAAGTCGAAAATATCCATTGACCCGTGCATCATGAGTCGTCCGACGAGTCGGATCCCTCTGAATCGCCTTCACGATGCGGCTTACGGCCGTGCTTACCGGTCCCATGACGGTTCCTCTGCGGCGCAGGCCCGGGTTGTAGTCAGCTTCCGGCGTGTTCGGAAGAAGGAAGGATCTTACCAATGGAAGCTTTTGGCCTTGGTTACCAAATGCGATCGAGAGCGCAGTCGTTTCTGGCAGGCATAGCAATGTGATTCTGAACATCCAATAGACTCCGCTTTACATACCTGGTACTCCTGGGAATCGCTTGGCAGAGAAGACGACGAAAGGGTCCGTAAAAGTCTGAGCCAGGACTGGAGATACGTGTGTGTGAACGCGCTCCGCGCGAGCCTCCGGAGTTGATGAGCTAGGATAAGAATAAGACAATAAACACCACAGCTCCGGGTTACGGAGCAAACATGCGTACTCTCCAACGTTCATCAGCCGTAAGCGTAGTCGAAAGGTCCCTGGAAGCATATTTTGAGCACAGCGTTAATGAAAAAACAAACTTGTGATAAAGTTGCGCGAACCTTCCGTGCGTACGGACAGGTCTTGAAAGAGGAAAAATATCCCGGGTATCTGGTGCTCATCCAGGAGGCGACAGGCATTGCAAGAGAGGGGTCCTACGAGTGTGCGCGTATATACATGGCGGGAAAGCGGATGAGAAAGTGTGTGTGGCGAGGATGAAGATGATGCATTGCTTTGTGGGTGGTTGCCTTGATAGTACGGTGTTTGGGGGGACTGCTGTGGGTAAGCAGGTGCGCCATAGAGGGTCGGAGTGTCATAATTTGCTGCATACGATTCGTGCTGAGAATGGCTCCATTGATGATATTCACGCCCGTCGGGTTGAGCCGTTGGGTGATAAGAGCGGTTTGAAGGATCCATGTCGTGGTTATTGTAGACAGTTGCATGTGCTTGCATGGGAGTTTGGTATGAGGACTCGGCGCCTGGCCAAGTGCGAAAGGTGGTCGTGTCCGTGTCTGTGCGATAGGTGGCCTGGCTGTTCCATGAGTCGCCAGGGGTGACGGCGGGTATACCACTTCTTGGGGCATTGCGAAGAGACTGGTGCTGCACGGCGTGCGGCCCATGGGAGCCTGTGGGAGGATAGCCCCATGCATCGGGGGAACCGGGGGAAGTGTTGTACGGATTTTGGCTGGAGTACGCGATGGCATCGGGAATCGACGAGTCGGAGGGCGTATAAGAATAACCAGAAGCAGAAAAACCCGACGGAGATTCTGTCGAGATCATGGAGTGCATGACTGACTAACGGACAGTTTGACATCCATCAGCAGGGCCAGCCAAGGGACGCTCACCTGAGAGTCGAGGGAACGGGGAGGCTCTGGGGCAGAGCTGGGAGGAGAATGAGAAGAGGATGGGCTAGTGTGGTCAGTGCGGGGGGAGGCTATGGCCGGGATAGACGGGCGAGATTTCTTTGGTTTGGCGGGGACGGCGGGGACGTAGCGGTCGGTGGTAGACGAGGGATGGAGGACGAGGTTCATTTCACGCTTACCGTCTGCCGACCAGAGATCGACGGTCACGAGGAAAAAGGAAGAGTCGAGCTCGCTGGAGGGGATGAGCGCGAGGACGCGGGGACGGGTGTGGACGTACTCGACGTCGACGATCGAGTTGTCCTCCCTGTGGACGACCATCTTGGCGACGGCGGCGGGTGCGAGGGGACGGCGATCCTTGGCGGGGGTAAGACAGAGGGGCGGGGGGAGGGGTGGACGGACCTTGTCGCCGAAGCCGCACATGCGGGCGCGGAGGGGGTGCTGGACGACGTGGAGGGAGGAGTGCCGG